>JAKSZP010008726.1:0-26657 GCA_022478985.1 Massospora cicadina | reverse complement strand
AAACACTGAAGAAAAAACCCAATTATTTTACCCTTTGCAACACCTCCCACCACCACTCCTGTCCGCCACCTTGTAATCTGTCTAGAATCAGGGGGATATGCTAATGAGACAATGGAAAGTAACCTGTTACAAAGGGTATCCAAACGCGTAGCCTCCCTTAAGTGGAGAACCCCAGGACTAACAGGACGAGTTACAGTTGCTAACTCGCTCATCCTCCCAATACTGTGGTACCAGGCCCATGCGATAGCCTTCTCACCTACCTTTATAACCTCAATTCGCGCGCTAATCCAGGGCTGGCTGTGGCCTGGCTCTCACCCTCCTATACGGATGGAAACACTATTTGGCCCACGCTAAAGCGGAGGCATGGGACTAATAGATTTTGAGAGCCATGCCAATTACATCCTAAGTACCTGGATAAAGGAAATCCTTGCTCCAGACCTCCCGCAACAACATTGGTCCAGAGCAGCAAGGACTAACTTTGCACAGGTGCTCAAATCAACCAACCCACATAGTCCACCCGGACTACTTTCATACCTTACCAAGTACCCTACTGCAACGGGTCTGCATGGAACCTCCCCTCATTTCAAACATATCCTCCAAACTATCCGCCGTATGGGATGGACCATAGAGAACATGGGTACTATACAGGGAAGGGGACGACCCAGCCCCCAATTAAAATTAAGAAACCCAGAAAACCACCCCCAGAGGGATATGCTCGCAACAACCCCAAGAATAGCTAGGATAGAATACCTAGATATGCTGGACATTCCCTATGATTTAACCACACAAAAATCAATATGGAAAATGACACACCACCCACTCCTACATCCAAGGATAAGAGCAAACGCCTGGAGCTGTTTGAGAAGGACCTATAGGACGGCGGATCGCTCCAACTCCCTCCACAAAACATGTGCAGTATGTGGAGGGGAGGGATCCCTATATCACCGCCTAGAAACATGCCCCTCAACCAAAGCTATATGGCAGGAAGTCGCACGCCTGCTCAAGATTAAAAACAAACAGGAATTCTCGAAATCAAAAAGTATCTTTGCGCTCCAGATTGAGTCACCAATACCATCTACCTTCGCTCCCTAATAATACCCATTGCAATGTGGACAATACACACAATTGCATTAGATGCATTCAAGGGCACGGTCCCAACCATTCATGAGATTATTAACAGATTACATATCCACTTACTAGAGCACTTCTAAGCCTGGCTCTATGGATATATGATACCAAGACAAAAAGCGCTCATAGAATCATGGTTCCCACTCTGGTTCCTCCACACATACCCTTTCCTTCACGCCTGCTCCATATCAGGTGAAACCCCCTTAAAGTAGTGCACCAACCCTCCATACCTGGCAGTCCCTCTGGCAACAGGGGTAACTTGAGTACTCTGGGGTGCCCAATTTTTATATTTGTTAGTTATTCTCTTTTATTTTTAGTTATTCGAGGCAAGCTGACCAGGGGACAGACATTACTGAAATAGAGAAAGAAAGTATTGACATGAAACCTGAGCAGGGTCAACTCTGTCATAGAAAGTTTTTTCACCTCCTGATCAGGACTTGGATTTTTCTGGTTACGTCATGGGTAAGGTTTTCATGTTATTATACCTACTAACTGTCAATAGCTTCCTTTGGCTAGCACCCTGATCAATGTGCAAAGGGCGGGAATTGAACCTGCAACCTTCAGGTTGGTAGCCGTACACCCTACTGACTCGCCTTCCACCCCCTTTTTTAGTTATTCTCTTAGTTTCACATATATTTGGTAATGTCTGCCCCCTGGTCAGCTTACCTCAGTTAAATAAAAAATTAATGATTCAAACAAAATGCCCAATATGGACAGATCAATTGAATCATACCTAACAAATATCCAACCAGGTGGGTAGCAAATACTGCTATCCCTCCATGGTGGATGGGGAGGGGGGATTGGGGGGCTCATCTTTGGTTGCATCCATCTCATACCAGAGTAAGGTGCATGTTAAGGCATATAGTAAGGGTGTGGAGGCATCGGCGGTATGGGGTTCAATATCCTTTATTACTGGAACTTCCAAATAGTTGCCAGCCATCATAATGCCAACGATGTATTTGCCCAAAGCATCTTCAGCTTTGAGGCGGACATCTGGGAATTTAACAAACATGGCAATATTGGTTTGGGTTATTTTTGCTTTTGGATTCTGTGCTACTGTTACCATGTTCTGGATGGCTTCAGTGACATTTTTGTGTAAAGTTTTCATGTTGATCTTACTTTGTGCAGTAAGATTTTTGGGGATAATTGGAGGTGGAATTTCTCCTGTGAGCGCAGCCACAGATTTGGCGGCAGCTTTGCAGAGTGGACAGCAATCAGTTGTGGCGGCTGCTTCTACTGTAAGCTGGTGGTTGCTGTAGAACGGTTTGGCGTTAGGTTGTGGAACATAACTTTGAGGCGGGAATTTTGCATCTCATTCTGCGTTACAGAGCCGCTTGACTTGCAATGACAGTTCTATAACAACGTTACCTGATTCATCAATTTCATTAAATAATTCCCATGGGTTTTGGTTGAATTGGATTGGGGAATCAGCGTATGGTTGAGTTTTGTTCAATTCATTTGCAGATGCATGGGATCAAACTGGGATCCAATATGATGTTTGATTGGAGGAATTATCTATGGCATTGGGGTGGGGAGGAGGCTGATTGGTGGCTTCAGGTGCAGCTGCAACAACAGGCTTTGGAGGTGAGGGAGGTAGGATTGTGCCCCATACCTGAAATTGTACAGGGTGGGCATCAGATTGGAGGTTGGTGGATGAGTCATCCAATCCATCTAACATGGTTGAGTATGGGTATTTGCGTTTTGAGTGGTCTAACTCAAAAATTGATGGGCAGATCGTCCACCCGCCCTTGACGCAGGCCCAAAACGGATGGTTGGGTGCTGATGGAATAATGGTGTGCAGCAGAATTGCCGCCACATTTACTGAATTCAGGGCTTATTGTGGCATATGCCCGAGGCCCAGCAAGTCGAGTGGCCCCATTTGGGACCACAAATTGTAGGATGGGGTTGGAGCCATAGGCTGCCAAACTGGCCATCAACTCCTGGTGGAGAACTTCAGGGGGGAGGTGGGTGGGCAGGCCAGCAAACTAGACCACCAAAGTGGTGTTTGCTGGGAGCTGAGTCTGAGTTGTGGGGGAGAGGGGTGCCCTGGAATGCTAGGGTCACAGTTGCTGCAGTGGCAGCATTGGCTTCACAGGTGAAGCCGAGGTCAAAGTACCCCTTGTAGGGGCGTAAATCAATAAATCCGGCGAGTATCATCACCGCCTGTGCCATTTCAATAATGGCTTGGTTGTCTTAGGGGAAGAGTTTCCCATATTTGACCCTAAGGCTAAAACGCATGTTGCTCCAGGGGAGCACTAGGGGGCAGCGTGGTACTGCTTGGGTATGAGCAAGGTGGGCGTCCAGGTCCTTGGGCGGAACAAATTGGACCATGGGTTTGGAATGACTGGGTGAATTAGTCCTAGCGCGTTTTCCTGCCAGACGGAAAATGGCAGGGGAGTTTCACCGCTGCCCCACTCTGGAGCAGCTGGCAGAAAATCTGATGACATTAGAGCAAAACTACTATGGGCGAATACAATTTGTCTTTTTAAATTTGTGTAATTTGGCTCAGAAAGTTATGCTGAGTGTAAAGAGAGTCAGTTTTAAGTACAATTTTTTGCCCAAGCATTTAATATTTATTTATCTTGATAGTTTTAATAGGTTTTCCTAGGCAGTTGGTGTTTTTATGAATGAAACGCTACATGCTTTGGAAAATTATAAAACTAAGGTTCAGTGTTTTACCCAAGAGTTTAGTAGTTTTTAGTTGATTAACTAAGATTGATTGTTTCAAGTAAGCAGTTGGTATTTTATGACTAAAACACTACCCACAGCTTTATAATTTGATAACTGAATCGCTACCCACTGATTGTTATTTAAGATATTATGGATAAATGGCTTTACAAAATTAGTTAGTAACTTTTGGTTGATCTGATAGGTTGAATGGTATCAGGTAAGTGTAACGGGTGGGTTTGCACTAATATGCAATGAACAAATTGGGCAATAAGAACCATGTTACTGACCATACTATGGACAGGCCTTCAGAAGCCCACCCCTAAACCTGACCACAATGCTTCATCATTGCCATATATTCCGGCACCACTGTTCCCACAATGGTGCACATCAACAGTAGGGTCTGGGACCAGGAAAGGGCTGAGAACAATGGCAACGCCACAACAAGCTCACTGATTGAGCTCATGATTCTAATCTAATTCCTTTAATAATTTTAGATAAAAAATTTACTAGCAAGCGAATGTTTCTTTGTTTATTTTTCCATTTTTTGTAGAGGATGTTGAGGCCCTGAAGGTCAGTTGCATCTTCTCCTAAATTGTGCTTTTCAAGTATGGAATAAGCTCCTCCTATGCTAAGCTCTCAAGAACCATCCAGCACATCATTGTGAAGATTCCGCATCCCACTGGATCAACATCCATGCCATGCATAAGCTCAATGGCATTCTGCAGATGCATTTCAGGTTTGGGATGTCAAATCTTCCCAGCTTCAACTTCCCCAAGTTTGGGGCTCTTTGGATTAGGGCCACGTTCAGATTAAACGCCATTCAATCCAAAGCAATATATGGATCAGGTTCCTCCTGATCTGTTACATCACCCCCCTGTAAAGACCAGAACTCCTGGACCTTCTCCAGGCATTTCACGCCATCCTCCTTCATCTGCCACATTGCCTCCTCCATAAGATAGCCTTTCCACTTTACCATTAGTTGCTCTGGCCCCTCACCCATCTAACATCTAATATATGTTCCACCTCATATTCTGGCACATCCCCTCACTTAGGGTTTAGAAGTCCCCGTCAATCCAGACCTATTCCTTTGAATGTTGTAACTGGGAAGCATGAATAATTGGGTGGGCCCCGGAACCTATTGGCAAACTTAATTAAAAGGCAGCCCGATTAATGGCTCAGATGATTTGATTTGGTCCCAAAAACTTTGGTCCCGACTTACAACTCTTAACTGGGACAGCATAGTTCTTAGCCGCCACCAATACCCAGTCCTCAGGCTCAAACGTTGGATCTGGCGCCCTTTGTCAATCTTCCTGTCACTTCTGCTGAGCCACTGCCCACTAAAAATTCCCCCATAACTTCTTCCCAATATCTGACATGGCATGCGCCATCCCATCCACCCCCTGACACACTCCACCCACGGATTTCCCATTCAATCTGAGATTGAGACCATGATTTGTGAAAAACAGTGACATTCCCATTAAAGACTGAGAATTATTGTTGTAAGCGAACTGGGCCATCCAAACCCATGAAACCCAGTCATCCTGCTGATTGGACATGTAACACCAGAGATACTGCTCAAGTATCTGGTTCACCCTATCCATTTTTCCATCATATTGAGGATGGTACACTAAGGACTGACCAGGCCTGATCTCCAAATTTCCCAGCAAACTTGACCAAAATTTTTGAAACAAATTGTGGACCACAGTCTAAAATGATTTCCTTAGGTAAGCCATGCTGGGAGAACACCACATCAATAAAATCTTACTGCATCCTTTGCTGAAAAACTCCCTGTACACGGGAAAACTCAGTGTATTTGGTCAATATATCCATGACCACCATAACTGCATCCTTCCCCTGCACCCTTGGAAGACCCATTATAAAATCAACGCTAATTAAACTCCATAGCGCACATGGTATCTGCAGTGGGTTTAACTTACTAGATGGAGGTTTCCTTGAGGGCTTCTCTTTTGCGCATACTAGACACTCCCTCATGTACTTCCTGACATCCCTGTGCAGGCCTGGCCACAAATACTCCCGTTGCACCAATTTACCATCTTCTCCGCTCCCAGATAACCTACCAATGGATGTTCATGGGAAACCCAAATTACCTCCTGTTGTAACGATGGGTTGGGCACCCATACGCGAGAATTGTAGTATAGCACCCCCCACCCCTCTTCATAAAGGCCTCATGGCACTCATGCAGCTGTTCCTCCATCATCTCAGCATTCAGTCTCCAGCTGAATTCTGATCTCTCTTGCTTCTTGTGTGCTTCCTCCCCTAAACTCACTTTCCCTATCCTCAATCATCACAAATTGGTCTAATAAGAACATTGTGGATGTATTAAACTCCTTCAATTCCTCCTTCTCATACATGAAGCCCCCATCTTGACTCACCAATCTGCTAGGACATTCGACAATCCTGGCCTGTACTCCACCTGGAAGTCATAATGGACCAGCTCCACATGCCATCTGGCCTGCTGCTGGTTCATCTTCCTGGGTTCACGATAAAATTCCAACGCTTTGTGATCTGTTTAAATATCAAAAGGATGCCAGGCATAGAGTAGATGGTGCTGTCATTCCCGCAAGGCCACCATCACTGACGGCAGTTTCTTATTGTACATTGGATAAATTGTTTCAGCGAGGAGCATCTTATGGCTAAAGTAACACACGGGGTGTTCCAGCCTGTCTTCCCCTTCCTGAAGCAATACTGCACCTACAGCATAATTAGAGGCGTCAGTTTCCACCACAAATGACCCCCCAGGGTCTGGATGGGCCAGTACAGGCGTGGTAAGTAACTTATTATTTAGTAATTTAAATGCCTGCTCCTCTTTCATTTCCCATACAAATGGGACATCCTATGTTAGACGCGTAAGAGGTAAGGCCATTTGGGAAGGATTCTTCACAAACTGACAAATGAAGTTCAAATTTTCCAAGAAAATCTCTGCACCCCCATCTAATCCGTAGGGGCCTTCCATGCCTGCACTGCGCACAGTTTATCCAGACATACTCCTAATCCATTCTGAAAACCACGTTGCCTAGGAATGTTACTGAACTTTAATTGAATTCACACTTGGAAGGTTTCAATCTCAGACCCATCTGCCAATTGCCCCCAGAACTTCCCGGACATCTCAGACATGATCCTCTTAGGACTGCAAAAATACTAAGATATCATCCATATAGGCATCACAGTATTGACTGATCATTCCTCCAAGGACATGGTCAATCATCTGCTGGAACACCGACGGAGCATTCCTAAGCCTGAACGACATCATGTGATGCTGATACATCCCCAGGTGACACTTAAACACTGTGTATTGCTGATGCTCCAGTCTCACCAGTACCTGGTTGAATGTATCCGCGAGGTCAAGCTTTGTAAACATGGTGCATCCAGTAACCATTGGGAGAATATCCTCCAACAAAGGCATCAGATATAGATCAGGTTCAGTGACCATGTTCAGACATCAGAATTCCACTCATGGACGTAATTCGCCACTTGCTTTTGGCACTAGTAATACAGGAGACACAACTGGAGTTATAGAGGGTTTAATCAACCTTTTTTCCAACATTGATTTCACATGGCCCTCCAACGCTTCTCTGGCCCATTTGTTAAGTTCATATACTGGACACCCCCTGGGAAGCTCCAACCCCTCCTTGAACTGAAAATAAAATGCAAAAGAACCCAAAGGGGAAATGGCGAGTTTCTAATAGGAACAAATGCATCAACAAAATTGCTATATTTGGCTGATAGCTCTACCTCCTGCATTCCACATAAGCTCCTGTGACCACTCGGAACATTGCTCCCAAACTCCATCTTCCACCTTGTTAATTCTCGCGTAAAGTTTTGATTCCACCAAGTCAGTTTACACAGGGCATTAGCCACTGAGCAACCAAATTGGATGATATGAAGATCGCCAACTATAATAAAATCCAATAAATGATATATGGAGCAATAGCTCCTATTGACCTTTTATTAATCTTCTAATAATTGCAGACTTATCTGCAACAACCTACTCCAAGTAAAAGACCTCCTCCTCAATCCTCCATTCCACTCTTTAAATCTCAGTCCCCAAGCTGGATGCATCCTCAGCCTGGTAGTCTCTTATTCATTTTCCCTTTTCTAAGAGTTCTCATCTATCTTGAAATCACAGCGTAATTTCCCTCAATTTGCCAAGTAGTTGACATTTCGATTGATTTACATTTCATATACCATTTCATCAATCTCAAGACCCGTCTCAATTCCAACTCCAATCTGCCAGTACGTGTAGTGAATCACCCAGTCATATCAACTTCTCAACATTACCCCTCCTTTGACTGGATGCTATGCTCTTATTGCTTATATGCTCAAATGAAATTCATGTGAACTTGGTTGATAATCTGACCCCCCCACAGGTTCCTTAATGGTGTAGGCGTCCATGCAAGTCTTCTCTATTATCTCAAACGGTCCATCCCAGATGTTATAGAGCTTGTTTTTCCGCTAAAATCCGTGCTGGTCATGAAATAAGACATGATCTCCTACAGCAAACAGCAGAAGTCTGCTCTGTTTTTTCTGGTCAGCCACCTGATTGCAAATCTTCTTTGACAAACTGGTGGAATAGGCTTCCGTTTGTAGCTTGATCAGTATTTCTGTAAGATTTCTCAATTGTTGCTGAGGGTCCACACCACCAGTGTCCTCTACATATGAGTAAAGCAAGGCAGGCAGAGTTGGATGTCAACCATACAGCAGTTGGAAAAGGCTCTTACCTATGGACAAATGATAGCTGATATTGTACGCAAACACAGCTGTAGGTAGGGGGTACTCCATTTCAAGGGTTGATCCTTTACCAACTTACAAAGTATGATCACTAAGGTTCCGTTGACTTGTTTTACCATTCCATTTGATTCTGGATGATAGGTGGTGGTCAAAACTCCACGGATCGCTATCAACTCATTCAATTTGGGAAAAATGTGCAAATTGAAATTTGTTCTGTTGTCTGTTAGAATGAACTGTGGGCAGCCGTGTTGCTGTATAACATATTCCATAATAAACTTGCAGTAGTGAGTGATCCCAAGTTATTAATGGCTCTGGCTTTACCCATCTTGTCAAATGACCAATTACGATGATTATATACTTAGATTGGTTGGCGCTAATTGGCAGAGGTCCCACTGCATCAAGGGAAACGGTGTTACAGGTAAACTGGGGCTTAAGCAGCGGGTATGTGGTCTTCTTGTGGAATGGCTTTTCCACTTGACACTGATGGAAACAACTTACCATTTTCAATACATCATGATGCATGCTCTCCCAGTAGTAGCGGGGTCACAAAAAACTAATGTTTTCTGAAATCCTCCATGTCCTAGCACCTGATGAGCATCTATAATCGCAGTTCTATCAGAAGGTTTAGGGAAACTCAGCATCAACTCTCCAATACACTTATATAGTTCCCCTTTACATAGGAAAGTATCCTTCCTAAGCCCATCTAGTATCTTGATTATTTGCATCGGTTCACCATAGTATTTGTTCACCACCATCTTCTTATACATAATATTGGGCAAATCCTCTGTGATAGCAACAATTGGTATTCATGAAAGACAATACACATTTTGAAGTTTGGCTCATGTGCAATGTATAATCTCAAAATTGTATGCCTGGAGCTTTAGTACCCAACGTACAAGCCATCCTTCCGGTTCACAAAGGTTCTGCAGCCAGCGTAGGGAAGCGTGATTATCACCACTTGAGATTTTACCCCATGTAGATAAACCCAAAACTGTTTGTACGCGTAAATCACTGCCAAACAATCCCGCTTGGTCATGATGTAGTTTTGTTAGTGACAGTTCAAGCTTCAACTAAAAATCGTGACAGGATGCTCCACGCCGTCATCATCCTTTTGGGATAATACTGCCCTATAATGGAGAGGGATGCATCTGTTTGTACTATGAATTGTTTGTCAAAGTTGGATATTGCAAAATGGGTCACTTGCTAACGCGGTTTGCAACACGTCAAAAGCGTTCTGGCAATGTTCCACCCAATTAAAAAAAGCATTTTTATTAAAAAACTCGAAAAGTGGGGCCCTGATGCAACTGAAATTGGTAATGAACTGTCAGTAGTACCTGAACATCCCCAAAAACACATGAATATCCTGCTTATTACCTGGGCAAGTCATCTTGCTTATCACTTCCGCATTTACCAGCAGCAGTTTAATCCCTTTTGAATCCACTACAATTCTAAGGTATTCTAATTGTTCTTTAAAAATGACGCTTCTGAGGCTTTATTTTGATAATAGTATTAGTGAGGCAATGGAACACCTGTTCCAAGTGGGAAAGGTACTCTTTAAACGTCCTTGAGAGCACATTGATATAATTGAGGTAAACTAAGATGCATGAAAGCTTAATTCACCTAAAGTTGTATCCATGGCATGCTGGAACGTAGTTGGGGCATTGCACAAACCTTGTGGCATGCGTGTTGGCTGGAATAACCCCTTTAAAGTGATGATAGCGCATTTCTCCTGTTCCACTGATGGCAATTTGATCTGACAATACCTCAAGATCAGATCCATGGCAGAAAAATAGTTTGCCCCACCCAAAATAGTTTAACGCATCATCAATCCATGGAAGAGGGTAGAAATCCTTTTTTGTTATGCTGTTTTTTCTGCAATAGTCAATAACCACCCAATTTGTGACATCTTTTTTCTTTACAATAAGCAACGGTGATGCCCACAGACTGTTTGATGGCTCTAGCATCCCATGTTGAATAAGTTTATCTACCTCATCGGAGACAACCTCTTCCACCACCTTTGATTGTTTAATAGGACGTGATTGAATTGGAGGGTGATCCCACGTATTTATCCAATGTATTACCCCTTGGGCGCACCACAAATCATGATCACCATATGCAAAAATATCCCGTTATTTTTCAAATAATGCTATAGCCTTATCTTTCTGTTCCTCCAATAATCCAGTTAGTGTTTCCCATGGAACCACTATCAATATGCTGACTTATGAATTTGTTGGTAATCCGAGATTCTTCTGCAATCTGAAATCATGAATATGGCAAACTTCCTCTATAGGGGATAATTGTAGATAAGCCACCACTTGGTGCCGCTGGATTGTTATCATCTCCTTCTGTAAATTTGCTAGCATTACCTTCACCTCCAATTCCCAGGGAGTAGTAGTTCTGGAGCCACATGAGGTTCAAGCTGTGAGTGCTGGTGGGGCCCCATAATTTCGCTGTATAACCCTTTAGGGACATCAATTTTGAGCTCAGTTCCTACTATGCACTGATGTCCAGATGGTAGGCTCAAAGCGCTCGCTGCTTAAAGCGTAGTCCCTTTATACTCATAAATCTGGTTAGGAAGGGCTCTGGCTCTCCGCTTCATTCACCAATAATGAGCAGGAATCACTCCATCGCTGTATGCTATATTGATTTGACTAGAGCGGAATGGATCTGTTGGAATCCCACTATAGGTGAAATATATGGGGATCTGTTGTCCAAAAATACTAAGGGTTTCATCCGCCATATATATCACAGCACCAAATATTCTCAAAAAATGCCGCACTGATTAACATGTCATAGTTATTGTTTGGTAGAACCACCACTGGAGCGGAAGCCCTGACTAACCCAAATCATAAAGGCAACGTGCTATATGCTCCTTCAGACACAGTACTCTGCGTCCCAGAGGTCCCATATAGTACTTGGTGGTCCACATTCAGCTTCAACAGAAGCTTAGCCACCAACCTGGTAGAAATTATATTCACAGGGGCCCCCATGTCTATGATATTGCGGATTTTTGTGTTCTGAACAAAAATGTCACAGTAAGTGCACTCCAAGTAAGAAGAACCATCAGTGTTTATTACATGAACATCCAAAGGCTTTTTGTTATTTGTAAAGGAGGAAATGCTCCTGCCAACATGAGGATAATCCAAAACGATCTTTTCAACCGGGATTTTTTATGTTAACCCCTACTAAAGAGGCAACGTCCATTAATGGATCTGCATTGCTCGTGCCAGTTTGTTCCAGGATATGCCATGCATATGGATTCTGCACATCCTGGCAGAACTCGAGCTTGGGGGTGAATAATCACTCTCTGGAAAGGAAGCAGGGTTATCTGATGGAAGCTAATGGTATAACAAGTCGTCCAGCTGAGTTCCAAGTCCTACATGAATAAATGCTTGGGAATAGTTAGGGACAATTGAATTGGACTTAGAAGAGGTAAAACTTCCTATCTTTACTCCACTTAAACTTTCCCCGCTCAATCTTCTCAAATGGCATTGCATACACCTGCGGTTTGCTAGGACAATTACTTGTATAATGCCCTCTTTGTCTGCACTGGAAGCAAGTATTCATAAAGGGCTTATGTATATAACTTGCAGTGGGAAGACCAGGACAAAGATTAACGGTATTATTCCAAGGTCATGGACAAACCAGCAAAGCTTACGTAGGCTTAAAAGGATCCACTGGTTCATAATGGACGAATATGTTCCAGCGGTTGATAGCTCAGTCGCTGTGTCCCATATCCCAAAGGGTATGGTGTGGCAACAGCAGGGGTCTTTCAAGCTGCATTAGGAGCGCTGATCGTGGCGGGGAGTTGATGAAAGATGTTTACAATTGAATAAGACACATCTTTGTCCAAAATGTGAGACATAGCGTTATGTAATTCCTGATATGGTTTGATGGCCGCTGTCATTGCTATAATGACATCCTTGACGGATAAAATGTTGGCTCTGAGTAACACATGTTCTTCCACCAAGAATCATTCATCAAATTTTAACAGGGACTCATTTTGGTGGAACTTTATAATCAGGAAGTCAGCCTTTTGTTGGCCATCTTGGCCGCGCCCCCAAACATCCAGAGAACAGTTGCTTTCATTTCTTTATAAGATACTGAGCTATTCAGAAGGTGGCAGATAACTTGATCAGCGCTTTCCACATCCAAAGTGGACAGCAACAGTTTTGATTTCCACTAATCAGAAGCCCCTTCCATGGCGAATTTGAATTGCTTAAAGTATCCATGCAGATTCCCATCATGAATGAAGGGAGGTAATTTCCTGATTTGAACAGCTTCGCCTTGCTCTGGGCTCCAGCTGCGAGGAGCAGTCAAATTGGGTCCTGAGTGACTAGGGGAACCACCCCTTGTGAACTATCATATGGACGGGTGGATGGAAATATATCTGTTGAATTGGACATGGAAGAAGTAGTGTCACGTGGAGGGTCCACCACAACTCCCAAGGGATACTTGTTAGCTGATCCATAGCATTCTTCCCCCAAATCACCACTAACTGCACCACTTCCCCAGCTCCGGCGTGCTCAGCAAAATGTTCATTGATTAGCTGTTTAATTTAACTGAATAGCATTACACCATCCATCCTGAAATTCCTGTTGCAGCTTCTCATATTGATGTTGCAATTTCTGACATAATTTTTACTCAGCGTCCATTTTTCACTCCATTGCCTATAGTTGTGAGAGGACATCCTCCACTATGTTCTGCATTATTTCATACTTCCTGATAGCGTTACCTGCTCGTTGATTAGCGTCATTATTTGGTTAATGAGGATGACTTGCTCTCACACCAATTCCTTGTTGGCCCATCAAAGGGCATCAAGTCTTACTTGCATGTCCGCGTACTCTCTCATCTCACTAATTGGAAGAGAAATAGCTCAACTGCACTCAGCCTGGCTAGCGACTTCAAATTGTGTAACCTGATGTTTAGCTGGAGATATTCGGGGGACCTTGACAAAAGGATGAGCGCGTTATCCCTCATCTGCTGATTACTTTACTCAATGTGAAGTTGTCTGAATTCAGTTGCTACAAAACTGACATGATCCGTTACTCACCATTCCGTCAGTGTTATCCTTTCCTTAATTTGAGCTATTGCAACTTCAAGCGCTTCTACCCATTCTGATAGGTCCGTCATAAAATGCTCAGTATTGCTTCCCAGCGTTGTTATGTCTTGAATCCATTCCGCCAATAGGCCATACTGATCCAACAGTTCTCTTATCACCTGAGGTAAATCTAGATTCAACTGTGGCACCAAAACGTCCAACTGATGTCAGACATTCCCAATACGGTTGTCCACCTGTACTAGCGCCCCCTGCACCTCCAAAAAGAGCAATCAAGGCGGTCAAGCAGGAGGTAAGTATCATTCTGCTGGGCTTGAACGAACTGCATTGCATCCTCAAATTTCAATATTGTGGCGAGCCAGCACATGCAGTAGATGGTGGATAGGTGGCTGCACATAAGCGATTAGATACTCCTCAATTCTGTAAGTACTAAGTTGACAAGACAATCCCATTGTAGTCACATCCAGATAGGACATATACAAGGCGTAGCGGTTTTCTTGGTCCCATTGATTGTAAAACAAACTCAAGGCATGCTCCCCCACCTCATCTTTGTAGAGTTGATACCCCTGCAAAAGCCATTCCATAATGTCATGCAGCTGCTGAGAGGTCACATTCATAGAGCAACCTTGTTGGTCAGCTGTCAACTCAGGACAGGTTTCTAATTGTAAATTGACCATAACATCTTCATCAGCTGGCTTAGTTAACTGTAAATAGTACTGGTTCAATGTTAGATGCTTCCCACACTTCCTCAGCATATTGCATGCAGAATCCGATCAAGTTTGTCATAATAAGTGAGGGCTCATCATTATACCCTAGCGTTAGTAAATTACAATTGATTAGTGGCCGCCTGTAGTGAGCACCACTTTTAATTCTTGGTGTAAAGTTTTGATTTCTCTGAGTCAGTTTACACAGGGTATTAGCCACTGAGCAACCAATTCAGACAATATGAAGATTACTAACTCTAATTTAACCTAATAAATAATATATGGAGCAATTGCCCCTATAAACCTTTTATTAATCTTTTAATAATCGCAGACTAATCTACAGCAACCTACTCCAAGTAAAATACCTCCTCCTCAATCCTTCATTCTACTTTTTAAATCTCAGTCCCCAAGCTGGCGCATCCTCAGCTTATAAGTCTCCTATTCATTTTCCCTTTTCTAGGAGTTCTCATCTATAATAAAAATCTTGGCATAAATTTCCTCAATTTTCCAAGAAGTCGACTCTTCAATCAATTTACATTTCATGAACCTTTTCCATCAATTTCGAGACTCATCATAATTTCCCTTTAATCTGCCAGTACATATAGCATATCATCCATTCATATCAACTACTCAACACACCTCATCCAATGCCCCATCTATAGCATCAAGATAATTGTTTATGCGGCAAATCAACCTGGGGCTGGAAATAATGCTACCATCGCATCCACAATACCACAGTATGGGCAGATTTCTGATTGCAAAGAAACCATCTTTTAACCAAAACAGACCCTGATGAACAACTACCAAAGGCTCTAAGCGCCATGATGGAGCTCTCCTTAACACATTGTTGAACACCTCAGGTCCCCTCTTCTTCTCCAACTTCAAACGTTCTGCCAAGGCAAAGTCCACATAGTTTCCCTTGGCCCCTGTATCCACCAGGATCAACACCTTCTCCGTTCAACCGTGCAAGTATATCTCCACCAGAATAAATAACTGAGGGTAAAGCAAAAAAGTAGATATAATGTTTAAGGCATTCTCAGATTGCAAATTTGCAGGTAAGGTTGATCTAGGACTATAACTCTTCCTGGGTCCCTAATCTTCTGTTCTTTCCTACTCCTCACCATTCCCATGGTAGAACCCCTCATGGATATTACCAAAATTCCTGGGTGATCCCTATTAACCTCCTAAACCTCTGCTAGCCACTGCAGGCGACTTGCACCTTCCTTGAGACATAGAATCTTCCCACCGTTTTTGCACCAAGGCCAATTGTTTCTCCACCTGCACCACCAACGCAATTTCTTCCATCAACGTACTCTGAAGTTTAGCAGCTGCCATGGCATCTGACATATCCGCTTGCAGCCACTATCAAAACATTCGCGATGATTATGAATCTAAGACTTGTGCTGCTTTTGCCAATAGTCAGGAAATCCGCCCATATTCTTTAACTTATCCTTGCCCCTGACACACCATCCGCAAAGATGACCACGCCTCATCCTGCGCCTCATCCAGACAGGCAGCTCAGTCAATCCAATTGATAAACACATCCATGGATCCTGGAAAGCGACCTTGCTCCTCAATCAACTCTTTCACCCACCTGGCCAAATATGAGGGTAGTGCTTCCACAATTTTCGCAATCTTCAGTGAGAAAGGGGTCTCCCCTCCTGTTGCTTGAGACAACTGCGCCTGAAAACAAATCTGTGACACTACTTGATGAATTTTTTCCAAAGCTTCCATGGGCAAAGCAGCCCGACCTTTTGGAGATGTAGATCCTCCCTGGCACTCCTCCATCTTTATGTGACTTGCATCACACACTCAAACCACCTCTCTTATTATGAAATTTGGTGAAGACTACCATCACCACTGTTAACACCTGGAGATACCATTCCTCCCCTCCTGGTGCCACCACCACCCTTTGGGATCCACAAAACTGAAAGAAAGTATTTTAGTTGCATCTGATGTAATGGGAAGGTTTGAACCAATACGCAACAAATGAATTAAGCAGTAAGAGCCATGTTACTGACCATACTAAAGACAGGCCTGCAGAAGCCCATCCTCAAACACAACCGCCATGCCTCATCATTGCCACATATTCCTGCACCACTGTTCCCACAATGGTGCACATCAACAGTAGGGTCTAAGACCAGGAAAGGGCTGAGAAAAAGGCCAACGCCACAACAAGCTCACTGGTTGAGCTCATGATTCTAAATTAATTCCTTTAATAATTTTAAATAAAAAATTTACTAGCAAGCGAATGTTTCTTTGTTTATTTTTCCATTTTTTGTAGAAGATGCAACTGACCTTCAGGGCCTCAACATCCTCCCCTAAATTGTGCCTTGCAAGTATGGAATAAGCTCCTCCTAGGCTAAGCTCTCTTGAGCACCATCCAGCACATTGTTTGCAAATATTCCGCATCCAACCGGATCAACATCCACGCCATGAGTAAGCCCAACATCATTCTGCAGATGCATTTCAGGTTTAGGATGTCAAATTTTCCCAGCTCTGACTTCCCTGAGTTCAAAGCTCTTTGGATTAGGGCCACATTTGGATTGAATGCCACTAAATCTGAAGCAATGTACAGATCAAGTGCCTCCTGATCCATTACAGTAAGCAGTTGAGGATACCAATGACTAAAACACTACATATCATGTTATGTTATAGATTTATTTTGGGTAATATTAATTTAAAAGGCAACTATTCAGCAATGACTTGTCATTTGATTCAAATATACAACCTCATGTTAACTTAACATATTTATAACTAAAATTTTTAAATTAATATGACCAAATCCTATATTAATGACTGATGGACACCTAGTGCACTACATATCGTGTAGAGTTAATCAAATCAGTTAGATCACCTGAAAAGCTCAATAGATATACATTATATATGACTGATACACACTAAGCTCAACATATAATGAACTAGCTTTATAATATTCTATTCCTGGGTGGCGAGCATTTTTAGTAGCACATATTGATAAAGATACAACTGAATATGAAGGTTTAATTGGGTAAAAACTTATTTGTGAGCCACATTTTTGGTGTCAACTCTGTGGTATAAATTTAAATTACTTTGTTGATCAGTTCCTAGGACTTTTACTTGATTTGCTTAAAGGAACTTATTCTTAACAATGCAACATAAAGTTGTTATGTATGAATATTAAAAATAGTAAATAGATGCCAATTGAATCCAGTGTATGTCTTAGGCTTATGTTGATGGTCATAGCAAATCAAGTCTAAGCGAAAACTGTCTTTGTATTATTGTAAAGAGAAGTTCATGGTTTCTGGGTCAATAAGAACTCATGCTATAGTACATTATATCTATAAAATATCCATTCAGTGTCACAAAAAGAATAACTTTTGACATCATTTGCTTTATGATCATTCTGGTAACATTAAAAAGATCTCTTGTTGAGTCAAGGTTTTGTAATACCATTACTATTTCACCAACTTTTAAGTAAAATCTATAAGGAGGACTACCTCCAGGTGTTATTCTTTAAAAAAACTCAATTGAATATTTTTTATTACTCAGCATTTTCTCTTTCTTACTGAAAAAAGACTATACTGGTATAAATTTCAAACTTGAATTTTATTTGAGGTATGCCAACCAGGGGACAGACAGTACTGAGACTCAAATTCCAAAATATACCCCAATCAAAAGAATGACCAGGAAGACAAAACAAAAAAACAACAAACCAGGTGTGAGTGGAAACCGCTAGCCCACCATGGCTGAGGGTGAGGAGGGGTCAGGCGGTTTGTCTGCAGATGAGTTCGCCATGACTATGTCATATTGGTTGAGGATACATACCATAGCGGAGAGCCAGGGCGTTGAGGCATCAGCATAGTGTGGGTGGATGGCAGTGTAGTATAAGTTCTCCACCTCCTCATCAAGATATTGGTATAACTTTCAATTTAGATTTAAATTGTTTAAGAACATTCTTACAATCTTAATTGTCTCATAATTTTGGAGTCAGTATTTCACAGTTCACAATGATGTCATCTTATGATTTATTAACTTCAGTAAAGACAACACTAACATTATATCCATTTTCAATGCAGAATAAGGGATTTCAAATATGTTCTCTTCTAATCCAGGATTTTGTAGTATTCCATTTCCAAGTTTTAAAAGCTATTTCAAATTTTTCAATCCACTTAATTGGTTTCTTTGTAAATGTTCCAGTCTAATTATATTGTCAGTATTCTGTCTCTAATTGAAGATTTGAATAAATCTGATGTCAGGATTTGAACCTGATCTAAACATTTGAGGTAACTTTTGTCAGGGATAATCCCCATTAACTCTATATAAGCCTACCAATATTGGGATCCAAACCTAATTATAAAGGAATTAAATCCTGCTTGACAGAAGTAACCAGAATGTTTCAGAATCCTTATTTAAAATTTTGCATAGACTACATCTTAGGAAGCGCTTGGAGATTTTTCCCAAAAAATAATTCCCTGATCTCACATATATTTCAGTTTGAGATTAAATAAAGGAAACATTCTTTTTTCTGTAATTTTTGGCTTTCCACTATTCTATTTAGTAAAGATATCTTAGATATGCCACTCAAGGACTTTTACCTTGAGTATAGACTTTTATATAAAGTACACCCTTTTTGGACATCTATCACCTGGGGCTTTGGTTGCCCTAGACTTTATAAAGGGATGGTTAAATTAAAACCCCTTTGTCCCAACAAAACTAGTGCTCCCTGCCAAGTGCACCTTAAGTTCCCAGAGAATTTTTAATTAAAATGAATGACAATGATCCGGCATCAGACACCTCTTCAGATTATGATGCCACTCGCCTCAGTGACTGGGTAATCAATATGTATGTAGGAGAAACGACACTGACTGAAACCTTTATTAACTGCATCTATGGAGAACAACTCCCACCCTTCCGCTGAGCAGTGATAATTACAAATCTTGAACTTTGCTGAAGCTATCCATCTCCTCCTTTATGGGGTTTTATCCTTGGAGGTTGAGAAATTAGAAGATGAAACTCGTGGTAGAGCCCCTATGATGAGTTTAACCAATGGTTCTTCACTTGATGGGATAGTTTAGAGAAGGACGTGCAGAATGCTATTTGTGTCAGTTCATACATACCACCCTGTACCATCTATTACAAGTATCCAGGTCCATCACAATAACTATTTTAACATTTAAAGTTATTGGGGAATTTAGATTTGCAACTTCTCTAATTTTACCAGTCTTCCTCTCACTTTGGAAGTTATAACTGAAGTGCCATATTGTAAAATTGGCAACTTATCAACAAGATGCAGGTTATGTTAACATGTATTAATGAAGGAATTGTGAGATTTGTATGAATCTATCCAATCATTTCAGCGAATTATAATTCATAGTTATAACCAGATTGGGAATTATACTACTGAAGTACAAAACTAATTGGTAACTTTTTTGTCCTTCATACGTGAATGCCTATATCTTCTCAAAGAGTTGTTTTATAATATTTGATATACTCAGGTTAATATTTGTTGCTCTGGACAACATGTGATTCAAGTTGACGCTAGACCTCCTAGAATTCCTGGAAAATCCCAAGACCCTATCCACGATGCCCTGCCTAGTTGACGTGGTTCTCTAGACCCCTGGGTCATTAGGACTCCCTGGCCCTCCTGGACCTAGTACCAACTTATTTATTTCTGATAATCGACTTCAGTCATTAATTTAACAAATCCAAAATCTCAATGTTCAACTAGGACGCATAGCTCAAGGAGTGCAACTCACTCAGGATGGCGTGGCTCTCCTCCATGTAGTTTCTCTGGGCCCTCATCATGGACGCCTTGAAACCTTTACTACCCTACCCGCCATAGTATGAGGCTTAAAGCAGCAAATGTTCATCACTGAGCAACATTAACTCAAACTCTGAGACATGACTGTAAGATAAAATAATAAAATCTGGTAGTTAAATTATCTCTTTGCCACAAAATTGGCCCTTCATGCCACCCATGAGCAAGTAGATTTAGTTACTAGATTTTAATGACTTGCTAAGTCAAGTGGATGCTCACCATCCACTTGAAAATTCCTGAGATACTGTTTCTTCTTTAGGTGAAGGAGCGCCCCGGTGTTATCTCATGTCATTTGGCCTCTAACCCATCCATGTAACATGTTTAAACCCCCTTCAAGGAGAAGTAAGTCCTTATGGAAGGGAGCATTTTCTTCTTCTTGTATTGTTATATAAAAGCAATTGAAGGAGCTTCTGATAATCAATGTATCAAACAGCTGACAAACTATTTTATCTGAATCACTCAGGACTTAATGGTACAACATCTGATACATTGTCATACCCTGATCGATGACAAGGCTGCTCTGCTCTGGGAGTTTGGGAGTGACCTAACATTATCCAATCAGAAGCAGATTTTTATTGGAATCAGCCTTAGTCAGGGAGAGTTCATTGATGAGTTTTTTCACATTTTTTTCTTGAGGCGCATACTTTGGTCTCAGAGAAATATCTTATGCTGGATGATGCTATCACTGCCTCTTTAACAGCATAAAAATATGCCCAACATCCCACTTTATCTTAAAGCGGTGAAACTCATTCTTACGTCTCTTCTTTATATCAAAGAAGCCATCATGGAGATTTCTGATGACCTGTTAATTCTACTGGGCTTTTCCATCCTTACAACAAACCTTAGTCTCAATCATTAGCAGTTATGCCCCCTGACTCACCTACACCTGAGTTATTTTGCAATTATTGTAAGAAAAATGGCCACACCATAATTTACTGCCACAAACTTCGTCAAATTAAGGCATCAAAATATCAGACAGCATATGGCATGAGGCTCCCTCTGCTGACGAAATTCAAGTACCTCAAACTTTTAGCTCTATTCCTAGTGCATTGTTTTGTTTTATATTAACTGCTCCTGCTGAAATTGAAGTACCTCTTACTATATAAAAGAAATAAAGACCTTCAGCTTTCTTATTTTTACACTGACCAAATACTGATAAAATTCTTGCTATCAGCTCCTCTATTGAGAGCCAAACACTATTTGAAAAATCCTTTAACACAATAAAAATCTTAAGCCTGGCTGAGGCAAAATCCTCTGCTTGCCTCTTTATATTTACCTAACAAAAGTTTATTAGCTGTAAATTCTCAATTTTTGAGCTTTGATGGTATGAGTAGAGTAGTCATTCACAAAGTTAAATTCTTGGTGATAATTGGCACCAGCTCTCCAATTAACATTATATCCGACCTATCTATAGAAAATAAAATAGTTCTATATTTAATTCACAAAGCTGAATATGGGACAGCGGGGAATCAGTCTACTAAGGCAATTGGGGTATATTCTACCTTACCCCTCCAATTCAGAAAACTCTTAATTATTGCTCCCAGTATCATGTTGAAAATCAATAACTAAGAACTGCTTATTAGGTTTAATTAATGCAGGAGTTCAATTGCTTTAGTAATCATAAGGAAAAATACCTCTCTTTTTTGATATTGGATACCATTAATAAATGATTTTAAATAACTGAGGTAAGATGACCAGGAGATGGACATTACTAAAACTTAAAACAATTTAAAATTAAATCCTCCCCTAATAAAAACAAACAAATTACCCATAATGAGCGGATGACACACACATAATGTGAACTCAACCAACCAGGTGGGACAGCGGGAACTGCTTATCCTATCATGGCGGAAGGGTAGGGGGTCAGGGGGCTCGTCTTTGATAACATCTTCATCCCAAATCATGACATGAGCTATGGCGGAGAGCAGGCGCGTCAGGGCATCAGTGGGATGTGGAGCTATATTTCCAAAGATTGGTGTGATATTAAGACATCTGCTATATATAAGGGTTCTGATATAGTTTGTCAAGGCTAGTTCAGCTTTCATGTGTGCGTTAGGTAGTTTTTTGAAAGTGGCAATATTGGTGTAGGTGATCTTTGATTTGAGATTCCATGCTACCTCTGCCACATGCTTAATGGCTCTGTTGGCTTCTTTATGGGCTTTGATCAGCATGTCTTTTTGTACCTTATTGACTTTGGAGGGAATACTAAGAGGAGGGATTCCTCCTACAAACATCGCCACTGATTTAGTGGCAGCTTTGTGGAAAGGGTGACAATCTGGCTTAGTCATTGCTTCAACATCCAGCTGTGGTTACCGCGGGATGTTTTGCAATTTGATGGGGGCATAAGTGAGGGGGTAGTTTCTCACTATCATCAATATACACAAACCGCTCAATTTGTATATTGTGGTTTTCAATTTTATTCCCAGACTCGTTGATTTTGGCCAATAAGTCCCAAGGATTTTGGTTGGCTTTTTTGGGGAGTCTGCATATTCTTGTGGTTTAATTGGTTCATTGGAGGATTCATAGGATTGAACTGGGGTCCAATCTTGCGTTTGATTGAATGGAGCATTCATGGCACTGGGACGAGGAGGAGGCTGATTGGTCGCTGCAGGTGCAGCTGCAGCAACAGGCTTTGGGGGAGGGGGAGGTAGGATTGCGCCCCATACCAAAGGTGGCACAGGATGGACGGCAGAATGGAGGCCAGCGGATGAGAAAACAACGCCATCAGAAGTGGCTAGGTATGGGAATTTGCATTTTGAGTGGCCCAACTCAAAACATATCAGACATTTTTCATCCGCCCTTGATGTGGGCCCATATTGGATGGTTGGGGGCGGAGAGAATAATGGCATGGGAGGATTGACAGGGCAATTTTACTTGAGTTATGGCTGATTGTGGCATACGCCTGAGGCCCAGATAGGCGTGTGGCCCCATTTGGGACCACAAATTGCAGGATGGGGTTGGAGACATAGGCTTTCAAACCTTTACATCAGCTCCTGGTGGAGCTCTTCAAGGGGAAAGTGGGTGGGCAAACCAGTGAACTGGACCACCAAAGTGGTATCCTAAGAGAGCTGGGTCCAAGTTGTGGGGGGAGAGGTACCTTGGAAAACCAGTGGCGCTGTTGATGCTGTGGCGGCATCAGCTTCACATATGAAGCTGAGATCAAATTACCCCTTATAGGGACGTAAGTCATTAAAAGTGACAGAATGCATCACCGCCTAAGCCATTTTGATAATGCTTGGTCATACCGGATGCATTATCTTGAAAGTAATCTATAAAGTTTGGAAACGGAATACTAATATGTAATTATTTAGAAAAATTATATAAATTTAAATATCAGTTTTATTTAAGATCTAGAACATATATTTCTAATATTTATATCAATTTGGCTGGGTATTTTCATATTCATTTAATTCGATTTTTTAATTGGTTTTTGATAAGGGGTTGGTAGTTTTTGGCTGTTGCAAGTTCCGTAATTGGTTTTTGCTGAGTAGTGGTTTATTTTTTGGTTGATTCGATAGGCTCAATAGTTTCAGGTAAGTGATTGATGGTTTAGTTAATTTGGCAGGCTTAATTGATTTTAGCTAAGTGGTTGGAGGTTATAATTTTTAATAGGTTTAATGGTTTCTGAACTTATTGATAGCTATCTACCAATATAAAAACTAAAATAATTTAGAATCTGATTGATTTGATAGGTTTATTTTATTTGGCTGAGTGGGTTGATGGGTTTTGGTGGAATCGATAGGATACAATTTAGCTTTGGGGATGATTAGTTTTTGGTTGATTTGATAAGTTCAGTTAGTTTTAGTTGAGTGGTTGGTGGATTTGGCTGCTTTGATTGAGCAATTAGATTTGGCCGAGTAGATATTGCTTAACTATATATATATGTATAAAAAATCTAAATTAATCAATTCGAATCACCTGAAATTCTAGACATTGTAGCGAAGCACGGGCAACTCCGCTAGTCTATCTACTTAAAACACATTCACTGACCGACTGACTGATCTACTGATTGACATCTGAAACCTTCGAGTCTGATAGGGTCAAGCTATTTGGGTGAGTGGGTGAGAATTGGCGAAACTTATCGAATCCAAATTTATCGAGCCTGATGGGTTCAATCTATTTGGGCGAGTGGGAGAGAATTGACAAGTATTATTGAATAATTCACCAAATTGCTCACCTGAAGCTAATCGAGTCTGATAAGTTTAATCTATTTGGGTGGGGTGGTGAGAATTGGCAAATAAGATCGAATCTGAAACTATCGAGTATGATAGGCTTAATCTATTGAGGTGAGTGGGTGAAAATTGGCGAATATTATCTAATTATCTACCAATTTGCTCACCTGAAACTCAACAAAAATAGTATTAGAGTTAAGTAGATTAAGTAGTTAGGATAATCAGCTCACCTGCCACAAGGGCAACAACAGAGCTGTTAGTCTGAGTGGCTCGAGAGTAGCGTTGGCACAGCCTATAGGCTGTCAGTGTGAGCTTATCATCTGATAAACTTTAAATACTGTAGCGAAGCATGGGTATCTGGATGTTAGGTTTATATATTTTTTAAAAACCTGCCTAATTTGGTTCACCTAATTAATAAAATACTTTTGGCAAGTTAAGTAGAAGTTGATTTAGTAGTTTGGAAGACTAGAGCCCCTTGTGGGGCGGTATAGCACTGGATCGCTGATACAGTGGATCATTTACCTTATCTATTAATAGTTATATAGGTATAGTTATTTAGCGAACTATCAGCTTTACCCGTGCTTCGCTACGGTGTCTATGGAATTTCAGGTGTTTCGAATTATTATTTAGATTATATATATATATAATTTTGCAATAACTACTCGGCCAAATCTAATTGCTCAATCAAAGCAGCCAAATCCACCAACCACTCAGCTAAAACTAACTGAACTTATCAAATCAACCAAAAACTAATCATCCCCAAAGCTAAATCGCATCCTATCGATTCGACCAAAACCCATCAACCCACTCAGCCAAATAAAATAAACCTATCAAATCAATCAGATTCTAAATTATTTTAGTTTTTATATTGGTAGATAGCTATCAATAAGTTCAGAAACCATTAAACCTATTAAAAATTATAACCTCCAACCACTTAGCTAAAATCAATTAAGCCTGCCAAATTAACTAAACCATCAATCACTTACCTAAAATTATTGAGCCTACCGAATCAACCAAAAAATAAACCACTACTTAGCAAAAACCAATATGGAACTTACAACAGCCAAAAACTACCAACCCCTTATCAAACATATGAAAAAATCGAATTAAGTGAATATGAAAATACCCAGCCAAATTACTATATAAATATATTAGAAATATATGTTCTAGATCTTAAATAGAGCTGATATTTATATTTATATGATTATTTTAAATAATTACATATAAGCATTCCATTCCCAACCTTTATAGAATATAAGTGTCTGAAATAGAGCTTGTAAGATTTAATTACAGACAGACAGAATTGACAGTGAGTTTAAGAAAAGTGTATAAAAAGTGATTATGCCAGGATTCAAACAACTGACCTTTTATAGAGCTGAAGTTTAGAGCCAAAAGCTGAGCTGATTATGCTAGATTTTTTTAAAAAAAACTCCATACTTGATTAAATAAAATTTAAGGGAAAGTAAGAGGGGAGGGTGGAATACAGGTGATTCAGCTGAGGGTAAAAATGACTGGGGATTTGGGCTGCTAGAGTTCTAGCACCTCCGACCATTGCTGATTGGCAATTGCTATTGCTAGCCACAGTTCTAGCATTGGTGAGCTTACAAGCCATTTGATTCTCAGACAATTAGTAGCTTCATCAAGTGTGATGAGTGATCTGGTGGGGAAAGCCAAATGCGTGGCCTTATAACACCTGGGGATTATGTGCAAGAATTTTGAGATCTGGCAGAGCTGATCAGAGATAATCTGAATGGTCTTCAATACCAAATCCTGTGACGGGGGGCTCATTGCTCAAAACCTTGGTGATGAGTGCACAGTGAATTACCCATACACAATAATAGTAAATGAAGGCTCACAGTTGGATCAGAGCTGTTCTCAGGGTCTTTGTAAAGAACAGGTCCTGCAATGGATGTATACCTGGAGGTGAATGATCACCTGATAGAATGTATCACATTGTGGACCAGTATTTTTTGAACACAGCGCATTCATAATAGCGGTGTGCTATGTCTGCTTCCAGTTTGGTGCATATGGGGCATTCTTTGTGCTGGTAATCCAGCCCACTGTGCTTGCCCAATTTGAATACCTAATTTAGGACCTGCCAGGTTACCAAACGCTGTTTGGCCATAACCAAGTGGGAGTTCAGGCCCAAAATCAACTCCTTCATTGGGTAGTTGGTGTCATAGCCTTCAGTAGTACAGTTATTTAGTATTTGTGGGTGGATGGGTGGATTGCACCCCAGTTTCAGGAGCAGAACCCATATTCTATCAGCATCAATTTGTACCTAATTCTGATTGACTTGGTTGTATATTTATTGGTGATTTGGTTACTCTCCTCCCAGCTTGTTGCAGAAATCATTGCAGAGTTATGTGCTTTGA
>JAKSZP010008725.1:0-26720 GCA_022478985.1 Massospora cicadina | reverse complement strand
AAATTAAACGCTGAAGAAGTAGATGAGACCACCATACATGAGCCACGTACCTCAGTCAAGTTCTAGGGTGTCCAAAAGTTATTGACACTGCCAGTAATGCCAATAAGTCTTTAACTGGCATTATTTGACCTCTTCAGCAAGGTCACACCAAGAAGTCCATCCTGGAAATTTACCCTGAGACTTCTCGCAAACTAACCTACACCTTCCAGCTCAAGGAGGCATGGATCTGTCCCCTAACTTTGGAGGAACACTCCCCAAGGTGGAAGTGGTCATTCAAAAAGTCCAGGTAATGGCCATCCTAGATTCTTGCTCACCGGTTAATGTAATATCTTCTTGCTCACTGGTTAATGTAATATCTTCTTGCTCATCAAAAAAAGCTGGCGCCTGGCTTGGAGTATAATAAAAGGATTTAGAAATGCAGTCCCAAACAACACCCGTGCCATTGGGGCATATTATCCCTTCCCATTCGAATTGGGAAGCTCATCTTATTAGCTACTGCAGTGGCCTTGGACAACAACACCTATGATATGCTCATAGTTACCCAATCAATGCTTGAATATGATGGTATCATCAACATGAACCAGGTTATCTCTCATTACTAAACTTGAAGTCCCTTTAGTTTTAGTAATAAGATCCCAGTAAAAACACGTATTTTTCCTGGTTGCATACCCATGTCCACTTTGCCTTTGCATTATTTCACCTCTTGGCGCAACATAAATAAATTTACTGATACAGTGTATGCTAGGGATGGTACCCCCTTTCTATTCTGCAAACGAGGTCTTGATTAAGTCTGGAGAACAATGAGTGGTTGACACAAAGTTTACGCTCCAAATCCCAAACCACTGCTTGATGCACCTCATAAGCTTTGAGGGCGTTATTCCTTTAGAGCTTTGGGTAGTGCCTGGCATAAAATGACCAGCCTACCAGAGGCCTATTACTTAAAATGTTGGGGAACATCACTGAAAAAAACATGGTTATAAAAAACGCCAGGAGATTGGTGGACATTCTACTTCTCAATTTTTGAAAAAGAATGTTGGAGTCTGAACTTTGAATAATATTAGGGTTATTAATGATATATGTACCAATGGCGAAAAGACCTTGGTAGAATCTCAGTGGAACCCTATCTATCAAGAGAATACGATTTATAACCAAAATCGGCGTAATAAGGTAAGAACTGATAATAGGATTGCTCTGACTTCTCGGCTAAATTTGTGGTGTTCATTATCATATGGGTCTGTTCTTCCCCAAGGTGAGAAGATTTTACCTGTCAATGATTGGGTGCAAGTTAACAAAATCATTACCACTCAAATCTGAACACCTCTGAGGTGAGAAAATTTTACCCGCTGGTGATTGGATACAATTTATCAAGTCTTTACCATATGGGTCAGTTTTGACTCAAAATATTTATCCTCAATCTGATAGGCTGAAAGCCTATATTTCCTAATTTGGATGACTCAGCTTTATAATAATTTAGCCCCAAATTCCTATGGCCCTGAGGATTGGAATTAGTTTAAATATGATATACTAGTATCGAGAAAAGGGCTTCTTCCTGTTTTGCCTCACACAATTAAAAAACAAAAAGTAGAAACTTAGTTTTCTTAAGAGTTTAATATTTAATTTAAATATTCCATTGTGAAATCCAGCGGTACATAGCACCAGCGAGCATAACCCTTGCTGGATTATGACAATTTGGTACTCAGTACAGGGGGCACGCTTGTGCACTAAACCGTAGTTACTAACATGGAGGCTGTAAATGTGAGCAGTCCTTATGGTTCTTCTTTAACTGAATCACGATTAGTTGCTCTTGAGAAGCAACTAGCCAGCTCTTTCTTCAGTCTCAAAAGGCTAGAGCAACGGCCGTTCAAATTACCTATAAAGGACAGATACACCCCAGGTGAAGGGAGCATTGCTTCATTTTTGTACGTTTATGAAGCTGCGATGGGTGGCGCCACTGATAAACATAAAGTTCAGTATATTCTTCCTTGTTTAAGCCACAAAGCCCAAGAGTTGATCGTTCCTCACCTGGATCCACAGCACACCTGGCCAGATGTTGAGAAGGCCCTCTTGGCTGAATTCAGATCCAAGCAGAGCTTATACAGGAAAAACAGGCTTTCATGCGCCTTACCATGTATGAGGGCGAATTAACCGCTGCCTTTTCTGAGCAATTTTATCTCGCTGCAAAAAGGTTGTCTACGTCTAATATGCTAACCCTTGATGATGCTATTGCAGCCATGTTGACTGGGTTAGCTTCCCAACCCTCTCTAGTCAGGCATATCATCTCAGTGAAATGCCACTTCACAACTTTCCGTAATTTAAAAGAGGCTTTGTTGGACGTCGCCCATATTTCTTTAGGTGAGCTGCGACCTATTGAACCGTTGGAAGTGAGGCCACCTGTGCCTATTCTCCCTGCAAAACCTGCTGCTTTGGTGAAACTTAAAACGGACATCCCTCATTCATGCAAAGTAAGATCCCTACTGTGAATTCCCCTTCAGCTCAGCCAATAGGTGCGCGCTCTAAGGGTATATCCTCCAGAATTACTGGGGTTGTGAAAATGCCATTTAAAGCGAAGCTAATTACCCCACCTCTCGTGGCTGTCTCCCCCACTTCAATTGCAACCTTGCTCATGGTTGAAAATACCCCTGAGGCCGACTCTGAGGGGGTTATGATGACGTTGGGTACTACTTATTGGGAGCTCCTTTGGAGGTCCCTTGATCGCCTAAACGCCGAAGGAGTAAATGAAACCACCATACCTGATGATACTTACCTCCGCCAAGTTGTAGGTTGTATGGAAACTATTGACACAGCCAGCGATGCTGATCAGCTCCTATCGAGTTTAATTCACCCTTTACAGCGAGGGCATACCATGCAGTCTATTCTGGAGACTCACCCTGAGACTGCACGCAAATTAACCTCCACTTGTCATCTCTAGGAGGTCTTGGCACTGTCAACCAACTTTGGAAGCACACTTACCAAGGTTGAAGTAGCTGTTCACAAAGTCCGGGTGATGGCTATCCTGGATACAGGTTCCCCAGTGAATGAATCTCATCTCTGCTGATGAAAAGGATTAAACTGATGCCTGACCTGGATATGCCAAAAAGTTTGGAACTGCAGGCCCAAACAATACCCGCGCCCTTAGCGCTTACTCTTCTCTTCCCATTCGCGTTGGGAAGCTTATCCTATCAGCCCCCGCTGTGGCCTTAGATAATAACTCCTATGATATGCTCATAGGTACTCAATTTATGATCGAGTATGAAGGCATCATTAACATGAAGCAAGGGTTCCTATCTTTAATGACCTACGAAGTTCCATTAGTCTTATCCAACAAAGAACTCATCAAGAATGACTACACCTGCCTGGTTGAATACCTCTCTTCCGCTTTGCCTTTACATTATGTCACCTCTGGGCACAACACTAAGAAATTGCCTGATTCAGTGGAGGCTAGTGATGGTATTCCATTTTATGCGGCAGATGAGGTGGTGATTAAGCCATGTGAACAATGAGTGGTTGACACAAAAATCACGCTCCAAATCCCACGTCACTGTTTGTTGCACCTCATAAGTGTTGAGGGCCTTAGTCCTTTGGAGCCTCGTGTATTACCTGGGCTACTAGACCCCGCTTATCAGCGACCTATTACTCTACTGTTGGGAAATCTCACTGCTAAGGACATGATCATATGGAAACACCAAGAGGTTGGCCGAGGATTTTTAATCCCTGTGGAGGATGTTAAACAGATCCACTCCATCGGCTCAATGGCATATATGGGCCTGCCAACGGACAACCTGGTGTGTACCTTATCAAACGTCCATATCTCGAATGAGTTAAGCCCAACTGAACTAGAGAAAGTTCATAATCTCCTTGATGACTATAGCGACATATTCTCTAAGTCAACTCATGACTATGGCCATATGAAGGGCTGGTGCCACTCCAATGATGTGGGTGATGCCCATCCCATTCAGTCAAAACCATATTGCAAGTCAAAGGTGGAGGAACAGCATATGAGGACGGAACTCACACAGTTACTGGATGTGGGGTTACTAGTTCCCTCTCAAAGCCCTTGGTCTTCCCCACTGTTGTTAATTAAGAAGAAAGACGGAGGTCACTGGGTAGTCATGGACTACCGCAAACTAAATAACCTCACAAAGAAGGATAGCTATCCTATCCCTCGCATTGATGATGCCCTGGCCCAACTATCTGGATCGAACTTCTTTTCAGCCATGGACTTGGCCAGTGGCTAATGGCAAATGGACCTTTCTCCACAGGACCAGGAGAAATGCGCTTTGATATGCAGTGAAGATCTTTTCAAACCCACGCGATTACCCCAAGGGTTGTGCAACGCACCTGCCTCTTTCCAGCATGTGATGGATCATATCTTGCAAGACTTAAAGCTAACCTGCATTATTGTTTATCTTAACGATATTACTGTGTTCTCAAAAACCTTCAACGATCACCTGGATCACTTGAAGGAGGTGTTTGGGAGGCTACATAATTCAAATATCAAGTTGAAAACATCAAAGTGCACCTTCTTTCAGCGAAAATTGGATATCCTTGGCCACATCACTTCGCAAAAAGGAATCCAACCACTACAGAACAAGGTCGAAGCCATTTCAAATATGCCTCCCCCTAAGAATTTGCGGGATATACAGGTGTTTCTAGGGATGATGGGGTATTACCATCAGTTCATCCCTAAGTTCTCACAGCTCAGTGAGCCCCTTGTTCGCTTACTGAAGAAGAATATCCCCTTCCAATGGGGCGCTTAACAAAAAGCCGCTTTTGAGACCCTGAAGCAGCTACTACAACGACGCCCTATCTTATGGCACCCAGATTACAATAAACCCTTTATCCTGTTTACAGACGCCTCGGACTACGCCGTTGGGGCCATCTTAGGACAACTAGATGAAATGGTATTAATCATCTGGTATCTTATTTCAGTAAGATGCTTTCAAAGCCTGAACGCAACTACAGTGTAACAGAAAAGGAGTGCCTGGCTGTTTTGTTGGCTGTTAAGCACTATCGCCCTTTTCTCTATAGGACCACCTTTACTGTAGTTACTGACCACGCTTCATTGAAGTGGCTAAAAATTATGAAGGACCCTACTGGGCGGTTAGCTCTCTGGGCTCTAAAGCTCCAGCCTTATGATATGAAAATTGACACTGTGCCAGAACTCGTCATATGAATGTGGATGGGTTGTCTCACCTGCCAGTCCTCCACTTGGATAATAGTGAGGCAGAAAGGTTGCATGACCTATTAATGACTCCCAATGAACGGGAGGATGAAGATGATCCAGTTCAGAAAATGTTAGCCCGCCACTCGCGCAAAACCAAAGAGGAAAATGGGAAGTTGTATAAGCGGGTGGGGGCAAAGTGGCTTCCTTACCTCCGGCCCTCAGAACGTGTACCTGCCATCCTCAAAGCTCACTCCATTTTAGGCCATGGAGGGGAAAAGAAAACTTATGAGTGGCTTAATGATCTATACTATTGGGATGGAATGATGGAAGCTGTAGTTGATGTTTTGGAAGCCTGCCTTACGTGCAAGAAACAATCCAGTTTCAAGACTAAATACCAGTATCAACTAACTACCCCGCAACAACCTTTCCACAATATTAGTTTGGATGTCGTAGGTCCCCTTCCACAGTCTACCAGTGGCAACCGTTTTGTCCTAGTAGCCATTGACCAATTTACTAAGTGGATTGAAGCTGTGGCTCTCCTTGCTCAAACGGCCAAGGCCACAGCCACCTTTTTACATCAAAACATTTTCACTCTCCTGGCTGTCCTCAAGTACTACTCTGCGACAATGGTAAGAAATTCACCACCAGATAGTCAAAATTATGACATTTCCATGGGAGCCCAGCAACTTTTCTCAGCTCCATAAAATCCATCTACTAATGGAACAGTGGATAAAGCAAATGGAACCTTGGTTTCCATCCTACGCAAAATGGCCTCTTCCAATCCAGTTCACTGGAATCAATTCTTACCCAGTGCCCTTATGGCCTACTGGATTAGTTATCACCAGATTCTGAAAATGTCCCCTTTCCGAGTTTTGTATGGCAGGGAACCAAGCATACCTGCTATTCTGGCTAAGGATGTCTTTTCTAAAGGAGAGGAGCATGAGAAAGCCATGCTAAGGTTAGCTAACCAAATTATTCAACTCCAAGCTGAATTTATGACCAACTTAGCAAAAACAGTGACTAAAGAAGGGCAGGCTGCCAATGAGCCCCGCACCCCCTTCCTACATTTCAAGTGGCTGATAAGGTGTTATACTACCATAACCGCATTACCTCAAGAAGAAGTAATCTTGGTTCAATTTGGGAGGGACCTTTATCCATAAGCTACAAAAGAGGCAATGAATACTCCATCAAATCATTAGCCATGGGAGTTACCATAAACTGGGTACGTGGCCATTTACTATGATCCTACACTCCCCCCACCATTCTTGAGGGGGGCAATGTCAGACATTCTCCTTCTCAATTTTTGAAAAAGAATGTTGGAGTCTAAACTTTGAATAATATTGGGGTTATTAATGATATATGTATCAACGGCGAAAAGACCTTGGCGGAATCTTGGTGGAACCCTATCTATTGGGAGAATATGATTTATACCCAAAATCGGCGTAATAAGGTAAGAACTGATAATAGGATTGCTCCAATTTCTCGGCCAAATTTGTGGTGTTCATTATTGCATGGGTCTGTTCTTCCCCAAGGTGATAATATTTTACCTGTCAATGATTGGGTGCGAATCAACAAATAATTACCACTCAGATCTGAACACCTCCAAGGTGAGAAGATTTTATTCGTTGATGATTGGGTGCAAGTTAACAAAATCATTACCACTCAAATCTGAACACCTCCAAGGTGAGAAGATTTTACCCGCTGGTGATTGGATACAATTTATCAAGTCTTTACCATATGGGTCAGTTTTGCCTCAAAATATTTATCTTCAATCTGATATGCCAAAAGCCTATATTTCCTAAATTGGATGACTCAGCTTTATAATACTTTAGCCCCAAATTCCCATGGCCCAAGGATTGGAACTAATTTAAGTATGATATACTAGTATCGAGAAAAGGGCTTCTTCCTGTTTTGCCTCACACAATTAAAAACAAAAAGTAGAAACTTATTTTCTTAAGAGTTTAATATTTAATTTAAATATTCCATTGTGAAATCCAGCGGTACATAGCACCAGCGAGCATAACCCTTGCTGAATTATGACAATTGGCATAGGTTTATTGGTCCCCATAGAGGACATTGAACGTATTCATTTCATTGACTCTATGATGGATTTGGGATTGCCCATGGACAACCCTGATATGTACCTCAATCGACATCCATATGTCATACTATCTAACCCCAGATGAGCTGGAAAAAGTCCATACTTTACTAGAAGGATATAGCGACATATCTCGAAGTCAGATACTGACTGTGGCCACATTAAGGACTGGAGCCAATCCATCAGTGTGGGTGATGCCCATCCCATTCGGTCAGAACCTTACCACAAGTCAAAAGTGGAAGAACAGAAGATCAGGACTGAACCTAAGTAGTTACTAAAAGCGGGGTTTAGTTCATCTCAAAGCCCTTGGTCTTTCCTCTTGTTAATTAAAAATGGAGGTCATTGGATAGTCATGGACTACCGTAAATAAATAACCTCACAAAAAAGACAGTTATCCCATCCCTCACATTGATGACGCCCTGACACACCATTCCAGATCTAACTCCTTTTCTGCAATGGACTTGGTAGGATATTGGCAAATGGACCTTTCTCCACAAGACCAGGAGAAATGCACTCTTAAATGCAGTGATGATATTTTACAACCCACATGGTTACCTCAAGGGCTGTGCAACGCACCTTCAACCTTCCAGCGCACTAAGCGTCACATCTTTCAGGCTTTAAAGCTAAGTTGTGTCATCATCTATCTTGATGACATCACGGTGTTCTCAAAGACCTTCAACGAACATCTTGACCACCTGGAGGTGTTTCAATGCTTATGAGAGTCAAATATCAATTAAAAAACCTTAAAGTGTACTTTTTACCGAAGGAAATTGAATTTCCTTTTCACGCCGATTCTCAAAATGGTATCCACCCATACAGGATAAGGTCAAAGAAATATAACAAAGCCTCCCCCTAAAATCTACGGAGTATTCAGGTAATTCTAGGGATGATGGGGTATTACCACCAGTTTACCCCCAAGTACGCCCATCTCAGTGAGTCCCTTGTTTGGCTATTGACATAAAACACCCCTTTCCAGTGAGGTGCTGAACAAAAGGCTGCTTTTGAGACGCTGAAGCAACTGCTGTAACAACGTCCTACCTTTTGGCACCCATATTATAGTAAACTTTTTATCTTGTTTACTGAAGCTTCAGATTATGCCGTTGGAGCCATCTTAGACCAATTGGATAAAAATGGTCTTGATCATCCAATATCTTACTTCAGTAAATGCTTTCAAAAACGGAACGCAACTACAATGTAACAGAAAAGGAGTTCCTTGTCATTCTGTTAGCTATAAAACTCTACCGTCCTTTCCTATATGGAACTACCTTCACAGTAGTTATAGCTATTCTTCTCTGAAAAGGTTATAGAACATGAAGGATCCTACTGGGCGGTTAGCGTGCTGGACTCTAGAGCTTCAGAATTATGACATGAAGATCGAACACTGGGCTGGAACCATCACTTGAATGTTGATGGGTTAAATTGGCTACCAGTCCTGCACGTGGATAATAGTAAGGCAGAGAGGTTATATGAACTCTTAATGACCCCCGATTACTGGAAGATGAGGATGAGCTGATGCAGAAAATGTTAGCTTGGTACTCCTGAAAAACCAAAGTAAGGAATGGGATGTTGTATAAGCAGGTGGGGACAAAGTGGCTGTCTTATATTTGGCCCTTGGAGCGCGTACCTGCTATCCTGAAAGCTCACTCTACCCTAGGTCGCGGAATAGAAAAAACTGTGTGATTAGATTTGGTACTGTTGGGAAGGCTATGGAAACTTTTTTGAGGCTTTAAAGCCTGCCTCATATGTAAGAAGCAGTCTAGTTTTAAGACTAGATACCAATATCAACAAACTACTCCCCAACAACCTTTCATACTATCATCCTAGACGAGGTAGGTCCCCTCCCACATGCTACCAGTGGGAACAAATATATCTTAGTAGGCATTGACAATTTTACCAAGTGGATTGAAGCCGTGGCTCTCCCAGACCAACTGGCTAGGCTACTGCAGCGTTCTTACATCAAAATGCTTTCACTTGCCATGGCTGTCCCCAAGTACAACTATGTGACAATGGAAAGAACTTTATTTCAATAGTAGTCAAAAACTCTGGGTACCTCCATGAAAGCCCACCTTTTCTTACCTCCTTATAAAACCCTCTGCCAATGGGAAAGTGGAGAGAATAGATGGAACCTTAGTTTTCATCCTGCGCAAAATGGCATCCTCTGATTCATTTCGCTGGGATCAACTCATATCCAGTGATCTTATGGCATACTGGAAAATTTAACACTGAATCCTGAAAATGTCCTTCTCCCCTGCTTTGTATGGGACAGAACTAGAGATACCAGCACTTTTAGCTAAGGATGTCTTCTATAGTGGTGAGGAACATGAAAAAGCCATGAGAAAATTGGCTCACCATATTGTTCAGCTTCAATATGAGGCTATGATGAACCTAGTTAAAACGGTTAATAAAGAAGGATAAGCTGCCAATGAGCTTCAGGCTCCCCTACCTTCATTTCAAGTGTCTGAAATGGTTCTATACTACCATAATCGCATCACTCAGAGAAGCAGCAAGCTTGGATCAATTTGGGAGGATCCTTTCACCATCACCTACAAGAGAGGAAATGATTACTCTATAAAGTCTTTGGGTACAGGTATTACCATAAATTGGGTACATGGCCGCTTCCTATGGCCCTATTCTCCCCTCAACATTCTTGAGGTGGGTGATGTCAGACAATTGCTACTTTGAGTTTGGCGAAAGAATGTTTTGGGCGAAATTTTCCCGATTTACTATATACCATCTCCCATTACAAGTCTGATCTCGTGATAATAACATTTTAGATGAGAATAATGGCAATATTGATTTAAAGACCCTGTTCAATTCTCGGTGGATCCCCTAAAATTGGGGTAACACATTTGTTAATACCTCTCAAGAAAATAGCACGAGTTCAAGTAGTTGGATTGTACTGACTATGTGACAGAATCAGGGGAAACCAGCTGAGGTTCCTCCAGTTTCCATTAACAACTTAGTCAAACCACCTGCTGTGGGACCACCCCCTTTTAGCCTCAGAGGGGTCCCCACAGATGTAACCATTTTTCTCATGGTGATCGAATCTGCTATCTTAAGTCCTTTGTCAAATGGACTAATCCTATTGACAACCAACATTCATCATTTGATTTGCAAAAGTGAGGCGAGTTTCCTGAGCTCCAATAGGCCAAATTTTTATATACCCTAATTTAACTCTTACTAAGTTTTTCCAAAATTTGCATTGAGTTCCCTTTGAACCTCAATAGAATTTAAATACTGAGCAGCAAGATATCAAGAGGGTTCATTTCTCTACTTTGCGCCACAACTAATAAAAAATATAAAAAAAACAGGATTTTAGTTTTATACTGTTTTTATCTTTAATATAGGTAAATTGTTTGTGGAATCTAGCGGAGATCAGCACCAGTGAGCAATGATTAGCTGTATTCCAATAGAGTTACTTAACCCTTGAGGCATCTGAGTTGATTCATATAGACCTTCATTGTAAATTAAGGCACATTTGGCTTGCTCTTCAGGTGCTAACTCAATTTTTCAGTACCCACAGGCTAAATACATGGCAGAAAAATAATTAAAACCTGCAAGCAATCAAAGGGAATAATTAATCCTCGGAAGAGGATAGCTGTCATAACAGGTTACAACATTTAGCTTTTGGTAATCCACGACTACTTGGTGAGATCCATCTTTCTTGTTTACCAGAAGTGGAGGGGAAGCCCAAGGGTATTGGATGGTCTAAATACTCCAGTCTTCAATAAATGGTTCATCTCTATGGTAACCTGCGCTTCTTCAATTTCCAAAAAATGAAAAAGTATAGCTAATATAGGATGATGTTCTCAGTTTCAAAGTATGTATTGCTCCACTCACCTTACCAAAATAATAAATATGATTTTCAAATATCCAAAATTTCATTGATAAGCTAATGAACTAATTTTTCTTGCTCTTTGGAGATATGGTTTCTCAGAGTGAGGTCTACAGTAAAAATCTCATTATTAAGTTCTAGACATAATTAGTGTAAACATTTAAAGGCTTTACTACCATAAACCCAGGAGAGAGGCAGCAGCTTAATGTAGGCTATGGGGGTTTTCTGATACACAGTCTTTTATATTAGTAAAATTTGCCAGTAGGCCAGGTAAAGCTCCTGTATAGGCATATTCCAACACCCCTGGACATGATACAATTTCCTTAAATTAAGGTTTGAAACACCCTTAATTTGCAATAAATGTCTTTTAAAAATAGAAATGGAGAAAATTGTCAATAATAATTTAAGATTTTGTAGTAATGATGACTTAAGTTGGAGAGAGAATAGGCATACCTTCTTTAATAATGGTAGTCTCTGGTGGTAGAGTAATTTGAGGTCCTTCCAAATGGTATAATATAAAATAAGACCTCTTTTCTCCTTCAAAAAACAAACTCAACGTTTAGTAGGTTGAATCATGGTATATTCTATAAAAGTAAAGGGACTTTATAGCTTAAAATAGATAAATATGAGTCAGGTAATTGAAGATCCCATTGAACTCATTTAAAAACTGAGTTCACAAAAGAGTATTATAGTACAAATTTTTCGAGACAATAGTGGGTACTATAAACGTTAACTTCTTAATAATCAAGGGGAAGAAAAAGGCTCCAATTTATCACATACTTGGGGGTCCTGCAGTACCATACAATTCATAATGGGAAATATCTGGAATAATCTTAATTAGTTTTACCAGTTTAGATATAACTACATTTACTGGGGAGCCAGTATCAATAATGGCCTTAACTTTGACATGCTTTACTCAAAGTTCTATCCAGGTGATTACATTTCCAAATTGAGAAGTTAGTGCCAACAAGGAAGGCATGACATAAGAATAAAGTTCAGTTTTTTAGTAAGTTTTACATAGTTAATCTTTTTAATTAATAAAAGAATCAATACCAAGATAATAATTTTGGTTTTCTTATTTTCTTTTTCCTTCTAATCAGTTTTTTTAAAGAATAATTGTCCTCAGTATAGAAATATTGGTGGAAATAATTGCATTGAACAGCCCTGATATTACCTGATACAGCATATACCTTGGGGCAAACATGTTTTAAGGGTTTATAAACTTCGTTTCTCTCAGATAATTAAGGAAGTAACTCAACAAGGCTTCTTTTGTCTAGAATAATTTGTAAGTTCTTTTTCATAATGATGGAATTCACTTGCAATTGAGTCCTTTCAGAGAAAGCTGACATAACAGTAGTAATGGCATCATCTATATTTGATCTGTCACAAGCCACCAAAATTTGAGCTTCTTGATAAAACCTTATTTTGTTGTACTTGATGATTTTGTTCTTAAGAGGCTGTATCCCCAAAAAGCCTACTTTTTGGATAATAAAGATTGCTAACTCCCAGGTTATTTAAGTAAGGATTCTTTGACCTGAGACCAAGTGATACAAATCATCAGATGGGGTACCTTTATGTAACAAGATATTCAAGTTTATCAGATAGGTAAACAATTCATCTTTTTAAAATCTGAGGCTTCTCCAAGAGCCTTTTCATATAAATAAAGAAAAGAAATAGTGCTCCCTTCCCCATGAGAATACTTATCCTTAAACATCGGTTTAAAACTCATTGGTGTATTAGCTGTTAAGTTATGTACACCTGGTTGCTCTAGTCTAATGGAAAAGATAAAGTGACTAAAGTCAGAAGAATATGTTAGTTTAAATTGGCAACCTCTGTACAGACTTTGCTAATCTGATCATTTAGTTCATTTTGGCCTACTTTAGCGTCCAGATTTCGTGTTAACTCAAGGATTTGCTCTTGTTGCGCATAGGAATTAGATTTCTAAGGAATCAAAATTATTAAAAATAATTTTGGCTTTTACCATCTGTGATAAGAGATTATAAGTCCTTTCACCATTGCCCAAATTGGTAATGATTGTAATGACAAAAATGGATTGATAGGTATTCCATTTTTAACTAGGTTGCACTCTTCAGCTACATTATAAAATCAAACTGATAATTGTACAATATTGGCGAGCAATGTCAGAATTTGAGAAGGAAACGAATCAAAATCCCACTTCCAAATTGAGCCACAGTGAATTGGCTCTCAAGCCAGTTCAAATGGATCCTTATCTCAATGGCATTAAACCCAAAATTCAATCAGGAATCTGCACACTTTCAGGAATAAATGGATGCGACCTCAGTAATCTTATCCCTGCTTCTGAACTTGCAAGAGGTGCGGCCTCCACCACTATGGTTTTCAGGACATGAAGGAGTATCTCAATGTGCTATTATTAATCCAGGCCTTAAAGCCCCTAGCAAGTTAAAAGGCTTTAAAGACTAGAGTAAGCTAAAAAAAGGGATAGAGATTTTGGGAAATGGTGTTTATTTGTGTAAATGTTTTTGTATTTATAGGACCTTGAGGCTAGAATTGGGATCAGGAAAGGGTGGAGTTGGATTAGGAAATTCTTTGAGTCAATTGCTGACTGAGATAAATATAAATAAAATTAAGTAATACAACGGGGAGTGGGATCATCCCTAGCATTAGTCACTGGTGACCACAAAAGGGTAAATTGATTGGTTCAGCATTAGATGGTAATTACACCGTGTCCCAATTTATGTTTTGACATCCTCAGCATCTAATTGCTGGTGTTAATTATTAATTTTAAATAAATATTATTGGGTCCAATACCTGATACTTTAGATCAGGCACTCCTCAAGTTAATGGGGAGCCCAATCTGGCATCCGCCCTTAGGTAGGTCTTGACCCCTAGTTGGGGCTTCCCCCAATAAAGGGATAATTCTGACACTGGTCATTGGGCGACAAAGTACAATGATGGTGCTGCCCAAGCAGTCAATCTGGAAGGCCATAACAGATCCTGGGCAATTGGGGTTTTGATATCTTTGAGTCACCATTTCCCTAAGCACACAATAAATACCAACACATTTAACCCAATAAAATAGTCTGTATTCAGTACATCTTTACGTTTTTTGACCTCTCTGATGATTTACTGCTTTGAGATCACCAAAAAAACCTCAGCTCAGTCGAAGAAAATTTTTATGTCAACAAAATGTGGTGCTCACTACAGGGGGGCTAAGCTGTCTAAAGTAAAAACGTCTATAATGAAACATGGAGAATACCTGCAGTCAAGAAAGCCAACCTGCTGAATGTCAGAAGCATTGTTTGATGAATCAGTATTTCATGATATGAAAACAAACTATGAAACCTGGGAGCCTGGAGTTTTTAAACTGCATTTCAGTTCACCCTGCCTTCTGTCAATGGCAATCAATACAATTCTAGTACAAAAACCTTGGCGAAATTATTTAACAGCTAATCGATGGTATCTATTTGGTTGGTGGCCCTCAAGCTGGTCCACAATTCATCATTACCATCTATGAGGGACATTTACACCTCAGCACAATTACCAGCAGGAGAACAGACTTTAGGGATTGACGTTATCTTCAGAACTTTGTTCATCCTGCCATTTATCACCTCCTGCAGCTATTTGGGTTTCATTATCATGAGGTTTCTTGACAACTAGTGCTTACCCAGGCTCAACATTCACATGTTGTTGACTTCTACAACGCGGCCTCTTCCTTCATCCATCACAACTGAGAGGTCATTATTGATTTAACGATTAATTAACAATGCCCAAACACAGATTGTGAGATTGTATAATAGAATCTCAGGCTACAATGTAGATCAGCTTATCTAAAAAATTCAACTTCTCAAGGCTTTAAGGGCCAACGCAGACACCAGGTTGAAGATCTGGTACAGAATCTCCAACAACACTATCAAACTGAAATACCGTGCCCTTACTACTGGGAATGAGGGTCCAGAGATCCCTGAAGGGTGCAAAGGGACCACAGGGCCTGAAGGTCCTTAAGGGCCTCAAGGGCCCTCTGGCCCCTCAGTGCTTACATCAGGTGACCCTAACAAACCTTGGAAAAATGATGTCATGTCAGCGCTGTTTACCTATAAGATAAGATTTGAAGTGTAGCCCAAGGATGTAAACTCTGAATTTATGGAGTCCTCCTTGACATACAAATTTCAATCGAGGCACATTTGGATGAGATGAATATACTCAATACCTTCTCAACTTGCCATTAGCCTCACCAAGTTTGAAAAGCCTGATGTGTGTTTGAGACCCACTTGAAATGGCTTTACAGTCAGCTTCTTCTACACTAAGCTGATGTTTAGTGCTAAAAGATCAGGTCACACTAAGGTTCTTTATCTCTTCTCTCATCTGGAACAGGGTGAGATTAAAAAAACCTTGAGGGTTTGAGACAACGACTAAGTCAACTGGTCCCTCGCAACTATGCAGAAACTGAGGTTTCTGAGCCTGAACCAATCCCAGGTGTTAATACCCTCTCCACTCCTCTTGTACTAATTTCTAACCTAGTTTCAAGTAAAGATTCACCCCCAGTTGGAAAGTATAGCCTCCTTATTGTATTAATATGAAAGATCCATGGAAGAAGTCTTTAAATGGCATAAGATGAAACACATATATTCCTGCCTTAACAGCATAGCTCAAGAGATCATGACTCCCCACCTGAAAGAATGAAGCACCTGAGAGCAGGTTAGAACGGCCTTAATACAGGAATCTGGCTGTAATCAGACCTTGACCAGCCAGAAACAGCCTTCATGGGTATCTTTCTGAACAAAGGGATAGTCCTGTGAGTTTCGCCAGGCCAAATTTATGCCCAAGCACAACAATTATTTAATACTAATCGTATCACCTTGGACAATGCCATTACTGTTGTGATCTTCGCATAAGGCTCTTATCCTGGAGTCGAAATTCATATGATTGGTCAAAAATATGGGTTTAAATACTTTTTGTAAATTAGGAAATTCTTAACAAGATTCCTGCGACAACTTTGCTCCCAAGGCCACCACTTCAGCTCCTTCTAATAGCCCACATGTCCAGGTCATCAAATCAGAAGAGTTCTCAGTCCTGATGCACTATTGCAATGGTTTCTGAAACAGTGCCAAGATATGCTGGAAACGACTTAGGAGGAGGCAGGAAAAGGGCCGTCAGCATGAAGAGCCTCTTCTTCATGCTGACATCCCTATAAAGCCTCAAGGATCTTCATCAATCTCCAAAAACTAAGGCTACCATATCTGAAGAAGAGATTTTGGTAACTATTGATCATAAAGAAATTGAGACTTCTTAATCTTCTTCCAATGACTCGCCCATGTTTCTCACACTACCCCAAAGTTTGGAATCTTGGTCACCCACGTCACTATTTGAGTCCATAAGATTCCATTTCTTGCCATATTTGATAGTAACACCCTTTAAATGTTACTTCTTCCAATTTGATGAAATGTATCTAGATCGCCCAAGAGTTGTTGCACTAAATTAAGTATGGCACAGCGAGACCACAATGTACATGATTCACAGGGGCCTAATCTTCTCTACCAAATTGATTTGGGAAGCTTTTAGTAACACCTCAGCTATGACCCTGGACAACCCAAGTTACAAACCCTCTTCTTGGGACTCAATTTCTCTGAGACTACTCGGCAGTGGTACACTATGATTAGGGGTTCCTATCCCTACTAGGACACTGGCTTTCATTAGTTTTTGGAACCTCCCGTAACTCTAAAATAGAGGTCAATGCCTGAGCTTACCTGTTAAAGATTGAGAGCCAGATTAATCAGCCTGAGTTAACATCAGAGGCTCTTCATTATAGTTGGCCCACCTGCTGTTGATAGTTGCTAAGGCATGCAATTTGCCTACCCAGGACGACCTGTAACCTCCGAAGTTCCAAGTCTATTGTTGATACCTAGGTTCATGTCAACAGCTCCTCCGTATATATGCTGGAAATTTGAGGCCAAGATAACCCATCAGCCAAAGAGGTCCTGACTTGTCCAGGGAATCTTGATCCATCAATGCGGATCTATATAAGTTGTTTTTGGCTAACCTTACTGACAAACCTAGGGTTGTAAGCCCAAAGAGTCCTGCCACATTTGTCCGCCTTCTACCAGTGGAAGCTGTTGATGATGTCTGTAGTTTTGGGAACCTAAGGGATTTTGGGTTAGAGACGCCCCTTCAGTGGCTCCAGTTAACACTAACACGAGAAAGGAGCTCACTTAGGAACAACAACGAGAAGTTCAGACCTATTGGAGGAGTATTCTGACATCTTCTCAGCCTCTACTTACAGCTTCAGCAAAATGAGTGGAGTGCTACATCATGTAGTAGTGGGGATACCCCATTTCAGTCCCAACCTTACTGAAAGAGTAATGTTAAGAGGCATAAGTGGCAGTAGAGCTCAAGCAACTTTTTGAAGCTGGGTATTGGGATTCAGGTAGTTAGTAAGCTCACTGGTGTGATTTGACACCTGAATTACAACAAATTGATTTCAGGAAAAATATAATTCTCAACTGTTAGGATAATTTCACAAGGGGATTTGTATAGACCACTTATATAAAAATAAATAAACTGTAACACTAGTAAAAAGTGGGTTTTTAAAGAATATATTATGTTAATTGGTGGGTTAAAAAACTCTTTCAATACTTCACTGCTTAGTATTAAAATGATATTGAGGTTTGAAATGAGATTGCTAAAATAATCTGGATTAGGCTATGAATGCTGAATTAAGAAACATGAGGGCTTTGACTTATTAAAGCTCTTAAAATCACTTCGCCTCAACAGAATGCCGATGGAGGGTTGAAAGTAGGTAGGAAAAATCCGTGATGTTAGGATTTAATAAATTTGAGCCAATCATCATAGGAAAAATATTTGCACCTTATGAGACCCCCTCCAAGACTATTAAATGGAGTGGTCTCTGCATAGGTGTTTTAACTGAACTGCAGAGTGATGGGAAGGAGCCTCAGCATGAGTTCCTGAAATCGCCATGAGTTCATTGCAAGTTTATTAATGACAATTAAATGATTTGGCTGAGAAGTGGTGGAATAGCATTCCCCCAACTTGAGGGGTTTTACCGAGAATTGGCCAGTCTTTTTGCAGATATTTATATTTACTAAGTCAAAAATGCTCTTCTCACAATATTGACTTGTGATAGTCTGACATTACCCCTTCAAGAGCGATAGGAGATGAAAAAAGGTGTAAGAATCGTCCTTGAACTGTTTGATGGTAATTCCAGAAGCAAAGGATATAATGGAGTATTCATCCCCTCAAGAATATGTAACTACAAAAGGTCCCTCCCAGATTGACCCAAGCTTCTCACTCCTAGGAGTGATCCCTTTGTGGCAATAAAGTACCAAGTCTGATACCTGGAAAGAAGGGAGAGTAGCCTGGTTATCATTAGCATCTTGGCCTTATTTCAATACAGTCTTTGCCAAGTTAAATATAGCCTCTGATTGTAATTGGATTATGTGATGGACTAAGTTTTTTCATGACTTAGTCAAGGTAAGTCCTGTTAGAGAAAATATCTTTGGCTAATATAGCCAGCACCCCTGGTTCTCGCCCATACAACACAGAATAAAGGGGACATTTTGAGGATGTGCTGGTAGCTGATATGATAGGCCAGGAGCGCTCTGGGTAAGTATAGTTCCCAGTGAAGAGGGTCTATATTGACCATTTTTTATAGTAAAGAGACCTAGGTTCCATTAACTCTTCTACGTCCCCATCTGTGGATGGATTATAAGGGGCTGAGAAGAGTTGTTCTGTTCCATGGAAGTGGCGAGGAGCTTTACCACTCATGTGGTAAAGTTTTTTACATTGTCACAAAGGAGAACCTGGGGACAACCATGCCAAGTGAAGTTATATTGATGTAAAAAGATTGCAGTGGCTTTGGCAGAAGAGCGGGGAGAGCAACGGCTTTAACCCACTTGGTGAAATGATCAATTCCAACCAAGGTATAACATATACCACGTTAGTCTGAGGTAGAGGACCTACCACGTCCAAACTTAGGGTGTGTAAGGGTTGTTGGGGTGTAGTAGGGTGGTACTGATGCCGGGTTTTGAACTGGATTGCTTTAACAGGTCAGACAGGCATCCAGGACTTCAGTTATGGTCTCTGTTGTGATTCTGATATAACAAGGGCAAGATTTTAAGCCATTTTGGCAGAATGGGTTGAATCCGCCAATTATGATACTGAGCTACAATTATTCAAGCGCCTTAGGGTGAGGCGATATTATGTTGAAATGAAATATTAGATTGCCTCTGAATCAGGTGCTAAGGTAATGTGGACAAACAACAATTAATGAAATGTTGATGTATGATGGTTAGTGATTATAATGCCTCAAATTAAGTCGATTGTGATCTAAAATTAGTAACCTCTGCTGGAACCAATGAGAATGTGGTGAAACGAATTACTAATCAGAATGGTCAGTATTGACTAAAGTTGAAGAGATATTAGTGGATGAGTAGATTGAAAGAGGAGGATTGTTATTTTTAAATTTACCTGAACAGCAAGGATTAGCTGGATGTATAAAATTAAATAATAAGTTTCTTTGGCGCAATTGCTTCCTACTTATTAAATTTTATTACTTTGTTTTGAAGATGACGATCATCATATCAGAGGTCCTATTGCTCAGTGGGCTTAGCCCTGTGCAAAACCCCTTTGGCGTATCTCACCATTTCCGCCGAATTTATAACAGTGGTGCTCACTACAGGGGGCCCATTGATCAATTCCACAAAATAAATCTCCAGTCGCTAGCCATAGCGCCAAAAGATTGCATTGACAGGGGATCTTCACAACATACTACACCAGTCAAATACGCGGAGCCCAAACTTGCCTTAGACCCTGTGCTAAAAAGGCAGGATAAGCTTTTTCTTGAGGTTTGTAGTGATAAATTGCCTCCATTTAATCAAAATGTGACTTATGGGTATGATAGTGATTTGAGTTTGCAATGGAAGGAGCCTCTGACCAGCAGAAAGTGAAACTGTTAATATCCATCTTGGATGTTGGAACTGCCAACCAAGTCACCTGTTATCTTCTAAACAGTTCCATTTCATACTGAGAAGTGATAGGTATTGTGTTGCGGTTGTTCAGGGGTACTACAAAGATGTCACAGCAGAAGGCTGAATTATTGACCATCGGGTTTCAGTGTAATGAGACTCTCACCACATTTGCTGATTGACTCATGGTAGAAGCCTAATTATTAACTGAGGCAGGGATTATATTCAAATCTGACATGTGCATTGCAATGAACTCAGCTATGATGCCATAATGCGAGCTGTACATCTTCATGACCCCAAGGTTAGATGAAGACGTACCCTTGCTTAAAATTGTTCAGTTCTTGCGCTATATATCCATCAACTTTCCTCCACCCAATACAGAACAGAAACTTTCCGCTACCATTTCTGGACCATCATATTTGGGATAAATTCGCCTGTCCAAATCAGATTCCGCCAAGTTACCCCCAGCAGATAAACGTCCTCCCCATACCTGCTTATCATCAACAGTCTAACTACCGCCCTGGGCCTGGTCACGCTGACCGTCATCAGTCATTTTATAACCCTGGTCCTGTTTATGTCAAGCACCTTCAGTACAACTTTCCGTGTGAATTAACTTACTTTATATAAGGATACAGGCCCTATGGTTAAATTGTTTCAAATGTGGTTGTCTTGGCATCTGGAATGAGGTTGCCTAATTGATGAGTCCATCATGCACAGAAGGATCAATGCAACCAAGGAAAAGTCAGAGCGGAGTAGAGATGGGACTCACTACCTCTGCTATCCCAAATTCAAACGTCCCATCTGAATATATGAAGTATATGCATCGGAAACCAACCCAGTACAATGATACATTTCTATATCAGCAGCCTGTGGGGGGATTACATGTACTGACAAACACAAGCCAAGGAAATGACGGATAAAGAATTTCTAGGGCACGCAAATCCATACGTGTGTTAAATGTTTGAAAAAAGTTATTCAGACAAACTGGAACCGTCTGTAGATGCACATCCCTGAGAGGAGTAGACATCGCCCTCCCAGTGGATGCTATTGTTAATGTATATCCTAAAGTTGGTGAGGGTTTTATGAGCTTCCTTGAGAAAAGTGATCCTTTGAATGTCCATGTAGTAAACAGTCAACATATATCTTACTCAGAGTGTACCTAATGAGACATTGTTGTAGCAAAAACCCAAGTTTGCGCTATACTAGATATGGGCACTCCAGTGTATATAGTTTCCACTAATCTGGTGGAGAAGCTAAAAATTAGAACCTAAAGTGGAACATCAAATGGTGTATGGAACTGCTGGAGCAGAAAAAACGGTCTCTGAGGGAGCTTACAGCTCACTTACATTGCGGTTAGGATCAATTGTTGTTGCAGCTTCGGTGGTAGTGTTGCTGGACAGAAATTATGACCTTTTGATTGGAACCACTTTTATGCGACACTATGGTGCTGTCGTTGATATGATGGGGTAGACCTTTGAGATTTTGGGGCAACGGATCCCAATTTAATTCACCCCCAGCGGAGTGCCAAAAGACTCAGTGCACATGGGACATATCAGCCTTGCCTATAGTGATGGGGTGATTTTAGTTTGCTACAATCTACTTAAGAGCAAGACCCAGGCCCTTACTCATCAAATACATTAATATCAAGGGCTATTTTTTCAGAACTGATGGCCCTATATTCATCACATCTGGGCACCAAGCAATAATAAACACCGAGTTAAAGGTAGAAGTGCCTGCTGCGCTTTATGGGGAGGTCATTGGGCCCTATCAGCAATCATGGCTTGACCTCATGTGGCTCCATGTATTATACTCATGGGACATGGGGAGATCAAGATTTTAGTAGTGAATCTCCAGAACGGACTCATGCAAATCTTCCAGCACTAAATATTGGCAGATTTACTTTTGACCTCACTTAGAAGTTCCTCTGGGTTCATGATTTCAGGTTGCTGAATAACTTTGGTCTGCCCATCAAACTGCAGCTTGGCGTAATGGCAGTAATACCACGTGAAAATTTAATGTGGTTATCAGAAGACCAGAAAGATCAAGTGGAAGCTTTATTTAAAAATATAAGGAGATCTTTACTGTTAACAATCATAATTTAGGATGCGCATGGGGGTGGTCCATCAATTGAACACTGATGATCCTCTCATCAGATCTTGGCCAATCTTCTGATAGAGGGCAGCTGAGGACGTTGTCACCAAGGAAATCAAATAGCTGCTGGAGAAAGGAATGCTTAAACTGTCAAAGAGTCCATGAGCTTCGCCTTTTCTAATTGTAAAAAAGAAGGATGGAACCCACTCATATAGTAATAGACAACTGGAAGCTCAATAGTATCACCAAGAAGTACTCATACCCCTTGCCGCGGATCAACGATGCTTTGGATTTGTTAAAGGGAGCTCATTACTTCTCAGCAATGGATTTGATCTCCAGTTATTGGCAAATATAGTTGCCCATGGTGGAACAGGAGAAATGCGCCATAATCACGTTTAAGGGGTTTTTTTAACTGACCCATATGCCCCAGGGGCTGTGTAACGCCCTTGTAAGTCCAGAGGAATGTCCCCTGTGTGTCGACTATGCCCTCTTCCAGTTTTCAAACAAAAAGGCTCCAAAAAGGGTGGTGGCTCCTCTTGTGACCCAGGGCAGTCTCACAAACATGGTAGATGAGCGCTGGGTAACAGCCCTCCCTCTTTGAGCCCCTCCCCCAGTGCCCACATTTTCCTCTCCAAAACTGGTATGCCTGATTGGTGAAATTTGCACTGAAATTGCTGAAACTAAGTCAATCGTTAAAAAATGAGTGGAAAATGAGCCCAATGATTGGGATCCACATAGTCAAAAAGGAATGAAGTTTGACTCATTGTCTGGAATTTCTGACAGTTTCAACTCGGTCAACACCTTAATCATCAAAATTAACCTTTCCCAAAATCATCAGGTATGATCCCCAACGCGCAGGTTGCAGCATTGAACACCATCGGTGATAGTTCAAAGCTCTCTTCCAGTCAATTGGGCGTTGTGGCTGACACAACGCTATTAACCAAACAAATGGCCCAGTGACCAAGCACGGGAGGGTTGGGCATCCCAAACCCATTCCCAACCAAATGGGACCACCCCTATGTGGGGTGGCCTTGAGGGATTCCCGTTGCTTGTCAGGCTAGATGCTGTTGCACTAACCACTGGAAATGCAGTCAAGTCTCAGTTTGGGTGTTCGAGGTTGAACAAACAGTGACTCGGCCTGCTGCCAAATTCTTCAATGTTGGTTCCCAGTGAACTTATCTGCCCCATTCCTGAATAATTCGCCATTTAGTTCAAACTTGAGGAACCCAATCCTGGCTTGTTTCCTCTCCAATTGACCACTATTTAATCAGTTGCATTGCACTGAGAAAATTGTTGGTCGATTTTTCTTTCCTAAATTTCCCATTAAAAACCTCTCCAAAAATAGTTTTTATGTTGAAAAATAAACTGCCTTTTTAGCCAACCCTCACACTCCCCTCAGATTAACGGCTATACTCATCTGGTATCTCATTATGTGCCTGTATGAGATTCTGGCTCACTGGCATTTTTTGGGAAAATTACATTCCAGTTCCATATCCGTCGTATCAGTAGCAGTGCCTTTGGCATTCTGGTTTGTCATTCAGGTGCTCTGATACCTAGGCTGGCAGCCAGTCAACTTCTTACATGCTGTTTGCCTGACAGCCCTGGCTACGTTCCAATGTGCATTGGACACTATCCTTAGCGATCTTAAGTTGTCATGTGTCTTTGTGTACCTTGATGACATCAATGTATTCAACCATACTTTTTCTTTGCACCTTAATCATCTGGAGGAGGTATTACGCCAGCTGGCTGAGGCCAACATCAAGATCAAACCCCAAAAATGTAACTTTTTCAAGGATCAGCTGGAGTACCTCGGCTTTATGGTCAAGCAACAGTGTTATAACCTCAACTAGCCATGTGGAGGATATCCAAAAGATGACTACAACAAACAGTAAGCAGGACATTCAGGTATTCTTGGGGATGGTCAGCTACTACCACTACTTCATACACACTTTTAGTTGATTTCAAGGACTGCTATTCGAGTTATTAAAAAGGATGCCATGATCAAATGGATGGAACACCATCAGCACTCTTTTGACACACTGCAGATGGCATTAATTAGTGCACTAGCGCTCCACTACCCAAATTTTGATAAGAAATTCATTGTCCAGACTATTGCATCCCTTTCCACCGTTGGGGCATTGTTATCCAAAAAAAGATGAGGGGAGGAGCATCCAGTTGCATACTGCAGTTGGAGTTCAAGCTTCCATGAGCGTGATTGTAATGTGACTGAGTGGGAGTGCTTAGTGGTAATATGCGTATAAGCAGTTTAGAGTATATCTGCATGTAGTGAAGTTCAAGTTCATACCGGATCATGCTTTGATACACTGGTTGCAGATCCTCAAGGAGCCAGAAGGGCGCCTAGCTTGATGGGCCCTCAAACCTCAGGCTTACGACTTTGAGATTCTCCACTGACCTGAAGCCAAACACCAGAATGCAGATTGCCTATTGCGATTGCCCACAATTACAGTTATAGTGGATATGAGTTAAATAATGTTCATTAAGATTCTTAGCAGAAAGTATGACGATGAGTCTCTTCAAGTCATAAAGGCATTAAATGAAATGCAAGCCAATACCTTTCAGTTAATATAAGTTTTACAGGTGGATCAGTGATTTGACAGTGAACTTCCCACAACCCTCGGCATGGCCTAACGTTATCATGAGTGCACATAGGGCAGTTGGACATGATGGCGTGTGCAAGACTTTGGAATTGTTAGCCATCGTTATTACTGGAAAATCATAAACTTTGACATGCTCAAAACCATTTTCTGTTGCCACCAGTGCCAAGTGGAAAAGCTGTTCCGCCAGAAGACCTTGTACCAGTTAGTGAAACAACACTTTGCTTGGCATACGGTTTCCATTGATGTTGTTGGCCCTCTGCCAACGTGAGCTAATTGGTCAAAGTAAATTTCTAGTGGTGGTAGACCGCTTGACCTGGTTGGTTGAAGCAAGGGTAATATGAGATTTGGGTGCGGTCACGTTGGTCAAGTTCATAATGGAATGTATTATCAGTGACATGGCTGCCCTCAGTTCCTCCTTACCAATAGTGGAACTAACTTCATTTCCCACATCCTTCCGAAGCTGAACGAATTTATGGACATCCATGGGATTCTAATGACCCTTTACCACCCTGTGTTTAATGGGATGATTGGCCAAGTGAATGGGACTTTAGTGAATATACTTAAATTGGTAGCAATTTGACCTTCAGACTGGAGTTCCCTCATGTCCACCACCATCTTTGCATATAACATCAGCTATCATTCTGCCACAGGGAAGAGCCCCTTTTTAATTGCTGTATGGATGACACCCTGCTCATCCAGCGCTGCTCTATGCCTGTGTGGAAGATACCTGCGGAATGGACCCACACCATTATCTGATGATGCTTACCAATACATTACTCAAATTGAAAACTGAAGCATACTCATTCGTCTTAACCAAGAAGATAAATAATCAGGATGCTATTAGATATTGCAGAGTGAGCTACACCATTTCAAAGATGGGGACATAGTTTTATTCCATGATCAATACAGGTTTGGGAGGATGCATAAGTTGACCAGTATCTGGATTGGGCCATATAAAGTTATTCAGAAGACGGGCGTTGATGCCTATACTATCAAGGACACTTTGAGTGGTCAGATTATAAAGCAAAGGCACAAAAAGTACCTCCGAGCATATAAGCAATAGGAGCCTTACTGTCCAGTCAAGGGGTGGTGGTAATGTTGTGACTCTGATATGACTGGGCGATAAGTTCTAAGTCATTACGGAGGAATGGGTAGGATATGCCAATTATGATACTGAGCTACAATTATTTGAGCGCCTTAGGATGAGGTGATATTGGGTTGAAAAGTAATAATGGATCACCTCCAAATCAGGAATTAAGGTATTGTTGATGAACTATAAATGATGAAATGTTGATGTATGATGGATAGTAAGTGGATTGCCTCAAATTATGGTGATTGTGACTTTAATACATATTTTGGGATTTTTGCTCATATTCCCAGCCTGCTAGATTACCAGGAATCGCTAGGGGATAATTCCCTATGGCGAGGTGAATTGGAAATTGGTTGGCCTGAATTTCAGAGTAGCTATTTTTAGGGGATTTTGGGATATTTGCCTGATCATATCCGTCAGGGATTGATTCAGACATATACTTAAAATCTCATTAGGCAGAGCTGCTGACGAAATAGGGGCATATGATAGTGATTAACTAGCATGTGTACTGATTGGGATTGGTCGGGTTTCATCACCAACTGATTGGGAATGAATAGCAAGTTTCAAGGCGAGTGATGCCGCCTGCAACTAGAAAATCGATCAGTTGGTGCGTGACCTGCCCTAATGGGTAATAAGTCCCATTACCTAAGCAGGTTGCTAGTCAAATATGGTTGGTTCACTTGTATCGAGAGGAAAACATTAGGGACACATTTTCTGACTCTTTCCGTTTAGGTCTCAAGGATGCTCAATGACGGAAACCTAGCCAGGATGGGGAAGACCATCACTGGTGAGATGAGGATGGGTGATTCAATGGCAACAGCTGCCGTTTCATCGAAGAGGTGTAAACTGAGGTTAGATGACTTA
>JAKSZP010008724.1:0-26789 GCA_022478985.1 Massospora cicadina | reverse complement strand
AAGTTGGAATCCTATGGAAATTGGAATCAGGGAAACCTTCCATATAAAAACCTCCTTTTGCCTTCCTCCATCTTCAAATATATTTTTGAGTTCCACTCCTCCATGGGAAAATCATCTTTTTTAGCTTCTGTAAAGTTGACAACCTGCCCTTCCACCAATATTGTACTCCTGCGTTCATGGAAAAGGAATGATCTCTATTCAATAATTGGAGAAACTCGTCTGAACGTTGATAAATCTTCAATGTGAGTCTTAATCCAACGTAGTGGGCTGAAAATGAGATGCTGAGGGCATGGCAACTGGAATTGCCATCCCCTGCCATACCTCATCATAAGAGAGAAAGTGCTTTACCATAACAACCATTTTTTTTGGCACGATGAGTAAGCTCAAACATATTTGGAAAGGACCATTTTCATGTTATAAAAAGACTTCAACTAATAGTTACTGCTTATAACATTATCAAAGGGTATTTTGTCAACCAAATTTATTCCATATTCCTGAATTAATTTCAGTATGGCGTCAAACTGCCAGCCCCCACCAACCAATAAGTTTACCTCTGGATGAAGGAAATAAGTCAATTCTCTATATTTGATCTAATGGGAGGATTGTTGAGATTTGGGTTTGACCAGACATATGGTATAGAACACTATGCCAAACCCCAATACTGCCCTATAGATCTCCACTAACCTTGCCCACTACCAATATCCCTCAGCAGATTAATCTTCATCCTTCTAACATCATATATTTAGACAGCATATTAGTTTCAAATTTAAACTTTTACAAATTAGCCAATATACAATCCTGACCTCTATTGGATCAAAAACTAGTGGATTGTCATCTGAGCATTATATTTCCTAACCCAATTCCATTACTGTCAACTGATAATTACAGAATCATCAGCCAAACCTACCAAAGATGTTCCAGAAAAATATATAAAGTTACCAGGATTATTCAGCTGAGTCTGCCACAAATAATTTCGTCAACCTATACCTATCACACTCCAAAGAATCACTAATCTAAGGCTAGACCCTCGCAGAGACATTGGTAGCCTATCAGCAGACCAAAAAAGGAAGATGTAGGAAGATTTAGGTGTTGTGGAGAAGGTGATGTACATACTATCTTCCAAGTGGCTCTAGTATATATATTTTTAAAGGACATGGACTGTATGAGGGACAAACATGGAATCAAATTTTAGTATCAATTTTTATTAGAAAACTTTTGGCTTAAGCTCATGACATGTCTCTATCACTGGAAGTACAAAATAAGACTACAACTGATAAATTAAATTACATCTAATAAAGGATTTTTTCATACCATCCTTTATATTTATTTTGAGGTATAATGTCTTCATAGAGTCATAAATATCTGAGTGCAACGTCACCTATGAGATTTGCCACGTTGTAATATTGATTGCAACAGACAATTTTTCAAGTTTTCTAGGGTTTTCCTGGTGTAAACCCATATTAATGTTAGGGTCATAGTATGGCTCTGGAAGGCATTTGAAAGTTCCTACAGGATTATCATTTTGGTCATGGAATTAGAGGAATCTGCTGGATTCTTCAATGAGTGCCAGTGGAGTTCTATAATTATCAAGTTCTTCAGGTCATTGATATGGCAGCTATCTTCAGTCATTTTGGAGATTATGAAGATAAATTCCCAAGTAAAAGCCTCTTATAGAACCAGATTAAAAGAAACTCAACAGAAACTTGAACTCTATAATTTGATACTTTATTTATAAAAGTAACACGGTTTTATATCTAATTTAAGGGGGTTCTAGAACTTCAAATATTCTAGGAGAATAAATTGATTCATGATAAAAAGAATATTTACTAAATAACGGAATTACAAACTTTTTCTTTTTGAATATTGTAACACCTGTGTCTTTAGCAAAAGTTTATTTTTTAATCTAGATCTGCTGACCTCCTGTCACTGTTCTCCTTCCAATGTCATTGTATTCCCCTCCAGCTGCCCCAGTGTGTGACAGTGGCAAAATCTCCCTTAATGTTTTCCATCCAGCGGAAAATGCACTAAGACTGGTTTACTCAATCCTTGAAAATCCTTAGTTCAGTTTGTTCCACCTAAGGGTCTTGACCTCATCCTCTCATGCTCCTAGGAAGTTCCATGCAGCCCACTAGTGATCCGCTAATATGACATTCATTTTGGCTTTAAGCTTTATATGGGAAATCGTTCCCATATACAGACAAAGCCATTTTTATAAAAGGCACAAGTGGTAATGCAGTCCGCCAGATTTATTAATTTTCACCCTTATAAGGGGTTTTTACCTTGCCTTCAGAAATAAAGCTGATGTGTCCACTTCAGCGTCTGTGCCTCACGTCTTCAAGGGCACCCCTATTCCCAACATTTGGATCTGACCCCCAGTGGAGACCACTTTGGTGGTCCAGTTCTTTGGTTTGCCTACTCACTTTCCCTGCAGTGCTCCATCAGGAGTTGATAGATGGTTTGGTAGCCTATGGGTCCAGCCCCATCTTGCAATTTGTGGTACCAATATAAGCTACACGCCTCAATAGGCCTTGGCATTCACCACAATATGCCCTGAAGCTACTATAATTGCTGTGTAGATTCCCTCATGCCATCATTCCTAAGCCCATGACCATCTGTTATGGGACCATTTTGAGGGAGGGAAGACGATCTGTCCATCCTATTTTGAGTTGGACCACTCCAAAAAAAATGCCCATCCCTCACTGCTTCCGCCAGCCCTTAGTGTTCAACTGGCGTCCCATCCATCAATCGCCCAGAGTATTAATGAAACTGGGCGTAATCCTACACCCCAGCCCCAAAAGCCTGCTGCTGAAGCCGCGCAAGCAGCACCCAACCAAGCCCCTCTAAGCCCAGTGACACAAATACTCCCTCCATTAATAACTATCTTGGACAAAGGTTTTCTCCTATGCTTCCCGCCAACCAACCAATTCCCAATTGTATGCCAAAAGACCTATTAAGTTCATCCATAGCCCTTGAGATTATTGCTGAAATTGACAAACCAGATAATTTCTTTAATAAACCACTATCCAAGTCAAGTGGTTCCTCAGCCAAGGATAGGACGCCAAGTACCCCCCTCGCTTACATGCCCCACAGCCAAATTCTGAACCATTCCACAGTGATCACCAGAAGGCTGTTGAAACAGCTTTCAAATCATATTACTGCCCCCTCCGCAAAGCTGTTATCAATTTGGTGGAAATTTTTGCAAGAAAAAACCTTCCTCTCAATTTCTTTGCCCTTAATAACCTACTAATGATGCGCTGATATTACTCACAAAACTGCCATTGAAGCTTTAAAGAATGTGGCTGTGGTTGCAAGAATTTTAAGGCCAAGATTACCTGCACCAATAACGCCATATTTAATAAACTTGCCCAATGACCATGCTAAAGCTGAAACCGCTTTGTCTGCTTACATCTCCACTACTCTTTTTGCTAACTAAACTTCCAATCTCTCAGACTTAAAGGATATCAAACTGCGGGGACCATCTAGTGCTAAAAAAAGGATATCAAACTGCGAACCCCTAGTCATGGTATTCCTGTCCCAAATTTCCCCTCCAATTTAGATGAAAATGCAAATTAAGAAATTGAGGAGCTCTCTAGTACTAAAAAAAAGAAATTGAGGAGCTCACTTTCAGTGGCAGCTGCGCTTGCTTAATGTGGAAAAAACTTCTCTTTTAAACCCCAATTAACCCAAACCTGCCAGATCATCAAGCCTTTCACTTTTGTGCTAGCTCTCATCACTTTTGCTGAACATCAACTTGATCAATATGTTGAGGCGATGGACACTGCTAGCCTCATAAATGAAGAAAACCCACAACTATACCTCCTTATGCCCATGCCGCTGATGCTCTCACCCTGATTCTGTCCACCATGGATCACCAGCTAAAGTGGGCGCAGGACAAAAGTTTCCTCAAAGCTTTATCACCATATAATATGGTTCCCAGGCTGATAACTTAGGGGATATATTGGGAATTTTTATTTATGATAATTTTTTTGTTTGGCTCAATTGCAATTAAATATGCGTGGTGGTTCCCCCTTTTGGATTGGGCACCACTAGTGCTAAAATGGATATCAAACTGCATACCGCTGATTCCCCAGAATTCCTTATCTCAGGCGCAGCTCATGCCCTGCTCTGGGGCGAAGACGCTTGTGAAGATGAGCCCCCTGATCCCCCTCCCCATCAACTGATTGGTATTAGTGGTTTGCAGCTGTCCCAATTGGAAGGATACATTATCAATTTGTGTGTTTCATCCATTCATTTTGGGTGGGTTGAATTGTTTTGGTGTGGTTTTACTTTTATTGCTCTTAAAGTTTTATTACTGCTCATCCCTTAGTTGGTATACCTTGAATAAAATTAAAAGTTAAGAGGCGAGATAACTGATTCATAATAAGGTGTGTTATTAGCTTTTTGACAGTGTATACAAAGATACATTGAAATAAGTTTGGTATATTTTGAGATTATCATGAAAAATGTAAATCCCCTTAGAGATTTATTAAATAAATAATTTATAAATTGGTATGTGGATATATTAAAAGTACATAGTTAGATTTCATATAGATAAACAATTAATCAATGCATTGATCCTGCTTTGAGTAAGGTAGGATTAAAGTGCAATCTAAAATTTTTCTAGTTAATTATGGGCTTAATATTTAAGTTTTTAGCATTCCTTATAATGTGTATTTTAATTTGAAAGTGTGTCATAGTAATATCAGAAAAAGGGTGGTTCTAAAATAAAATTATTAATAACATTTTTGTTACTAAACAAAATGGAGAACTAAGCGCTGGGATCTGCTATGAGAGAAAAACTTCATAAAAAGTTAGTTCAATAGTTTTTGATATTACCACAGACAACCTATACACCTCTAGAATTTTATTTATAGGGATAGATAGATTACTCAGGATGCCTGAAAACTCTCAGTTGACTGCCAGCTCAGAATTCAGTGACATTCCAATTCCTGCCAGTGACATATAATAATTTACCAGGGAAATTATTTCAATGACATTATGACCCTCTTTCTTCCATAAAACCATTTTACAAATATCCTAGATTAAAATTTATACCATTGATATCAAAATGATGACTGAGTTAATACTCAAGCACAGGATGAAATTCAAATCTTAACTTAGCAATATTATGATTGAAGACTAGCAGTCATCCAAACAATCTAATTTTATTGTATGAGGTCAGTTTACCAATAGATTTAGATGTGCATTGTAGGGAATGAAAAAAATCAGTAACCACAAGTATAGCCATGATGGTTGAATTAACCTATTTATATTTAGTCAATTTACTCTTTTAGGTTTTAGGGTATAGTTTGAGATCCTTAATCAACTAAGAAAGTTTTACAAAGGTAATTTTAAAGCTGGTGGAGGTGTTTAGAAGGGTTATTATATGATATCACGTGTAAACAAGTAGTTGTTTCACTTATAACATTAAATGTTTAAGGTTTTTCTTGTATCATAAATCAGCACCTGATTTTCATCTCAAATTAACCCATTTTATCAAATTCTCGAATTGTATGGTATTTTGTTAGTTAAAGAAATCTGATAAATGATTTTAAGTAGGTGGATTTATGTAACAAACGAGGATTTTGAGTCCTTGCACACTAACTTGACATAGAAAAACCTAATTGGAAGAGAATTGCCTTGATTGAACGATGGAAAGTAAGTGTTGAAATGACAGAGATCGAATTTGTACCTATCAAATATTGCCCAATATAAGGGCCTGGCGGCCACTTGTTAAAGAGCCATCTGGGATGAGCTTTAATATGGTGAAAGTACTTTGCCGTCCTCTAGCCACATGTATAGACCCAAGGAGTATAGTCTTACTGGGGTTATACTCTTACATGAATCTGCATTGGCTACCAGTAATCAGGTTATGGTGTGAAAAGTTTGCAGGCCCAAATTAAACAGTAAACTGAAATCTCTCCCTCTATGGTCTGAGTTTTCAGTTTCTGGCACATCACTGTCATTATAATAAACATCTGATGATTCAATATGTGTTGTTGATTACCTAGGTTATTAAAGTAACCCAGTTGAATAATTTATGATTAGTTATTGAGCAAGATGGTAGTTTTATTCAGTGATAACTTATTATGCAAAAGACTCATCAAATAGTGGAAATGCAGAAAGGGAAAATCAAAAATAAGATAGAATTATAATCCAGGAGCTTTGTAATAGGTACCTCTAGAATATAAATAAACCAAAGATTTAAAACTATTATATAATTTAGGCATGGAAGTCTAAAATGATTCCCATATTGTTATACACAGGATAAAGACCTAAAGTACCATAATTTTATATTTACAATTATAATACTCTGAAAATCGTTGATCTGGACAGGTGGAATATGTCACCATTCCTATTATCTCAATTTCATAAAGAATTAATAAATGAAATTCTAATTTGCCACAATACAATTACTAAGGGTAAGACGCTTGAGCTTCCTAACTTAGGCAATGTGAAAAAATTGCCTGATGGGTGACCTTTTTACAATGGGAAGTGACGGTAATACTAATTAGAAAACCAAGGGTTATGGAAAGTATTTAAGCTTCCCTTGGAGTCCACTGGCGGGTGCAATAGTCCATAAACGCCAGCGGTTCAATTGGCAACCCCCAACCTCCCCCTCCACCATTGGAGGCCAACAAAACTGATGGGAAGGGCGATAGGATTACATTTTCCTGAGACAATGGTCTGCCCCTATCATACAAGCTGGCAGAATATACAGCTCTCCAAGGGAAATTGAAGTTGGAATAATTTAATAACAAGGCTCAAAATGAATTACATTTTATTTTGTCATATACAAACCTACGTTGGAAATGAGTCAACTTGATTAAATAGAATAAAAAGTAAGCGTTGAGGTGACAGAAAGCAAATCTGGATTTATTAGATTACTGGAAAACACAATGCCTGGTGGAGATTCTGAAAATTTTGTCTGTATGGGCTAAATCAATATGGTGGAATTTACTCCGTTCAACCTCTAATCACCTATATTGACCCAAGGAGCATACATTTACTGGTGATATACTATTACAGGCATCTCCATTAGTGACCAGTAATCAGGCTGAGGTGAGGGGCTTCAGACTAAATTGTCCCCCTAAATTGGCCTCTCTCTTCCTCTGAGGTCTGGAGTTTGCGCCTTCTGGAACATTGATGGCAATATAGTAACATTTACGAAATTCTATCTGTGGTGTTAAGCATCTTGAGTTTCACACTGAACCAATCAAATGTTTTATAATCAGTTAGGTATTGTGCAAACTGGTAGTTTATTTATATATGGTTCATCCAGTGATGGAATCCCCAAACAATGGGGATCTGGGAGGTGAATACTAGAAGCAAGGTTGAAATCCAACTTGTGAGCATTTGTATAAGGACCGTCATATTAAATAGGTAAAAACCAAAGAGTTAAAATTATAAATACAATTTAGGCTCAGAAGCCTAAATGGCCCATATTGTTTGAAAGGATGGAGACTTAAATCTCCCTATTTTTATTTTATTAATTTAAGTTATACTTCAGTTCATCATTTAAACAAGCGGAATGAAACTGCCTTTCCTATTGTCTCAATTTCATAGAAATTAATAACAAAACTTCTTTCTGTTACATACCTCTCATTAAGGGAAAGCCTCTTAAGATTCCATGATCTTATGTAATGTGAAAGACAATTTTTCCAGGTGGGTGACCTTTAAATGCAATGAGAGGTAGGAGTAATACCAATCAGAAGTCCAAGGTTCATGAAAAGCAATGACGTTCCCCTTGGAGGTCCATTGGCGAAACAAGAGACTTAATTACCAGCAGTTCAATTGGTAACCCTCAAATCCCCCTCTACCGTCAGAGGCCAAAAAAACTGATGGGAAAGGCACTAGGGTTAGATTAGCTTGGGACAATGGTCTGTCCTTATTTTGCAAGCTAACAGGAACCACAGCTCAAGCAGGAGAATTGAAGTTGGGATATTGTAACAAATAAAGCTCCCAAGTCCTTTCACGTTAGCTTGACATTAATTTTATGCCAGAAAAGAGTTTCTTTGATCAAATGGCAGAAAAGGTAAGTTTTGAGGTGATAGAAAATCAAATTTAGACTTTTAAATATCACTTTAAATAATGTTCTAAAGGTGACTCAGCGAATAGCCCATCTGGGCTAAGGCTTGATATGGTGGCATATACTCCACCATCCTCTAGCTACCTGTATGTACTCAAAGAGTACGCATTTACTGGCGTTACATTCTTAATGGCATCTCCATTGGTGACTGGTAACACCCCATGTAAGTTTAGGGAGGTTTGCAGGCCCAAATTAACCTCTAAACTGACTTTTCTTCCTCTGAGGTTTAGAGTTTGCAACTTCCAGCCAATCAAAGGCAATAGAATAACATCCATGTGATTATATACGTGTTGTTGACCATACTGGGTTATTAAACCAAACCAGTCAAAATAGCTTATAAAATAAATATTGAGTAATATAAAAGCTTTCATTAAGTGATAAATTCTAGTGAGGAACTCCTCAAATGGTTGAACATAGAAAGGGAAGACCAGAACACAATATTATTCCACTTGGAACGTTGGAATAGATACATTTGGGATATAAGCTAAACTAAGAGTCTAAACTATAGATTTAATTTATGCATGGAAGTTTAAATAATTTCACAATGTTTCAGCAGAATTGATACATTAATTACTATAGTATAAGATTGATTGTAATATGATTCAATTCATTGATTTAAAACTGGCAGAATGTGACTACCATTCCTATCAACTCAATTTTATAGGATTTAATAAACAATATTTCATTTTGCCACATATCGTTTTGCTATATTCTATTTATTGTGGGGAAGGCCAAACATGAGATGGACACTTCTGAATATGACTTAGAAGAGACAAAACTTAGTACCAGGGAAGGCACCCCAGAGAAGCGATGCTATCTCTTGTTGCCAGCGGGACCGCCACTTATGGGGAGGGGGAGGGAATGTGTGGAGGGGCCGTAGCCACAACTGAACACATTTGGAGGAAGGGGTCTGATTTGATGAACCAGACTGGGAACCAGGAGGAGACCAGCTGTTGGTGACGCGGTGGGAGGTATCCAAACATCCATGCTTGAAAGTGGTCCACCAAATGAGACCGGAATCTGTGAACAGCTTCTGGGAGGGTGGGGGTGGAGCCTGCAATGGCATCTAAGACAATCGTGTGGATGGTCCACATGGCGATTGCAACCACCAGAGCACGGAGGGAGGGTGGAAGGGGGGAGGCCATTGATAAAGTGAACATATCTCTTGACAGACTGAAGGGAAGCGTTTGATCCTGGCCCAGCAGACGTTGAACTTCGCGCCATATCACTTTAGAGGTAGGTCACTTCTCCTGGCGGTGGAACAGCGTTCCATACTGGCCACACACGACACAGGATGAGAGTAAAGCGTTAGAGCGCTCAGCTGTATGATACACCCGCCTCAGGCAGCGCCACACATGGGAGCGGACTTGAGGCTGCAACAGAAGATGGTGTACATATTTCCAGATAGTTTTTTGGGTCTCAATGGAGTAAGGGATGTCCATCATGTCCAGGTAGTCCACCCTGGATAGGACATGGGGCTGAATGGGGATCACGCCATCATGGATGGGTAGCCCCTGTACCTCTTGTGTGAACTGAGGAGAGGGGCGGCCTCTTTGGGTTGTAAGTCCAAAAATACAAATTCTCCACTCAGCTCTCCGCATGGAGAGTAGGATTCGTTTGTAGTGGGTTTTAGTCCCGTGAGGACCTGTGGCCGATGTGTGTGATGCGAGGTAAAGCATCAGGGAGTGGGGGTTCAATGGATTGTTGAGGCCCAAGGCGCGGGAGAAGTTGGAGTGGGCTGTGCGGGACCAGTGTTGGGAGGGGAGTGTAGGGGCGGTGACGGCCACAATCCAGGTGCCCAGGATCTTGGCAGCATGGGCTTTGAAGTCAAGCAGGCCCTGCCACCATGATGATGAGGGCCAAACATGACCTCTAGCCGTACTGGTGGAGGGCGGCCTGACCAAAGCCATCCTTGCAGCAAGGCATACAGGGATTTGAAGAAGATTGGGGAGAAAGGGATGGCGTGGGCTCTAACCAAACTTTAGCAAGGAGCATAGAGTTGGCTAAAACAACCCTGCCAGTAAGGGAAGTAGGGTGGGCTCTAAGAGAGGCGATTTGCTTCGTCACGTTGTCCAGAATACAGCATTCCATTACTGCTGACGCGTATCCGCCTGCCTCCATCCACACGCCCAGATGGCGTACCGGTCCTATGGTAGGACGTGGCGCAAAGGGGAGCACCAGTGGGGCGGTGTGTGTTGAGTTAGTAGGGCGAGGACGTGGGTGAGCAGATGGGCCGGGTTGTGAACTAATTGCTGGGGTCCAGCAGTTCTGAAACTGACCAAGGAGGATGATTTCTGTTTTGGAAGTGTTCAGTGCCGCGTTGCTTACCCGGGAATACTCCTAAATGAGAGCTTAAAGAGCGCGTGCATCTTGATTATTAGATACCCCAACCACACAATCATCTGCGAACGCCATTATCTTGACTGGGGCTTGGCCTGGCACATGGACCCCGGTGAGTTGGGCATTCACATTTCGCAGTAGTGGGTCAAGGCTGAAGTTGTATAAGAGTAGGCTGAGGGGGTCCCCTTGTCGCAAGCCCCTTTGAGGGCGGACTACTTCCGTTAGGAAGCCAGGGCCATGCACTGCCATTGTTGCAGATTCCGTGAGCAGCATCACCCAGCTGATGAAGCGAGGGGGTAGGCGGAATTGATGGAGGCATGCCCTGAGGTATTCCCAGTTTACTCTATCATAGGCCTTTTGTTGGTCCAAGAATACAAGTGCCCTCAGAAGCTGTGGATTGACATACATTAGCCACAGAGTGCACGTTATCCCAAATTGACCTTCTGGGTATGAAATCAGATTGTTCTGGGGAGATGGTGGCAGATGCTACAGTCCCTAAACGGTTAGCCATGATTTTTGTTAAAATTTTAGTGTCTGTGTTTGTTAGAGAAATGGGGCGCCAGTTGGCTAATTCTAGCTTATCCCCTTTCTTGAAGAGTGTGATGGTAAAGGCCTCATGTCCTCCTGGTAGAAGGCGCGTTTCCAACAGGCTTTGGTTAAGTGAGGCGAGCAGCAATGGGGATATATATTTGAAATACTTTTTGTAGAACTCATATGGAATGCCATTTGGGCCTGGGCATTTTCAGTTTGGCGCACTGTGAATGGCTGTTCATAGTTTGGTCAGAGTAATCAAATTCATTATTTCTGGGTATTGGAAAACGGTGCAGATGTGGGCTCAGTCGAGAAATTCCGCCACTTCAGCCGGCTGAATTGGATTGGATCAGTACAACTCAGAGTAATACTTTTGTGTTTCAATTGCCACTTCAGCTGGTGTATCCGCAATGGAATCATCTGATCTTTGCACCTGTGTGCAGGCCACGCTCTGGCATGGTGTGAAAATTTTTTACAGAAATATGCGGTGCACTTGTCGCCTTTTGTGATGCGTGTGGCCCTGTACTGAACACAAACCCAATGTTTGTGTTGCCTTTTGAGTGCGTTGAGGTGGGCGGCTGCCTCCGCCCACTTCCAGCCCCATGCAGAGCTGTATCCTGTAGCTGGGATGTTGGACTCCAGGTTTGCAAACTCTGACAGAGCGCGTAAAATGATGGCTGATGTGGCTCATGAGCATCTGGAAGAGAGATGGCAAGAGTGGCGGATGGTGTCATCTTTAAAAAGTTGCCCATGTGGAAATGGGGTCCGCGCAAAACGGTGCAACAAACTTTTTTACCAAAGTTGCCGCTTCCACCCACGTGGAAAATCCTGGCGATGCGAGCTTGAAGGGGCGGAATTTTCACCAATGTGGGGCCTTAGCAGCTGTGACAGGTAAGTGGTAGGTTAGCGAGACCAGTCGATGGTCAGAGAATTCCATTTTGTTGTTTTAAAGTGGGATATGTGGGGTTGGAATTTCGCTGGCATTAGGATAAGGTCAATGTGGGTCATGGACCTTAATTGGCCATTGTGGATGTGGGGACGCGTCATGTTTTTGAGCAACAGGGCATGTTGTGGCAGCGCATCCATTAACCCAAGGGTGGCCTTTAGAATGCGTAGTTCTGCATGGCCCTGGGGGGCGTGGGGTGAGGAGGCCCACCAGTCCGTTGGTGAGTTTAGCCAACAGTTCATGTCGCCAACTAGGAAAGAGTCTGGGGGTAGCGGGAAAGATTTACCTGATGAGAAAAATTCCTGACACTCGCATGCACCGTTTGGGGCATAGATGTTGACAATTGTGTGTGCTACATTGGCCCACGAGAAAGTGACAACAAGAACTCGGCCATTTAGGTATGTTTCTGAAGATAAAAATTTGAAAAAATTATTTTTCCAAATTAGCACCCCACAGTGCTTTGACCAAAAGGATAGGGATGGGAGGAGCATTGTTTTCCAAGCTTCCTCAGAACCTCATGGACAGTGGGACTCCTGGATGGCCAGGATATCCACAGGTAGATTGTGTTGTAAAAAACTCAGTTTCCTAGCCCAGGATGGGGAGGCCTTGAGTCTGGTGATATTCAAGATCCCTTAAGTGAAGGTTTCCCCCATCGCACTTTAGGTGTGAGGGGGTGGGCACCCAGTTCCACTAGCCTCCTCTAGATCCCCACAGGCCTTCATGGCAGCGCGGGTGTTTGCAGCAATGCTGTCAGTATTTTTGTTAATTTTTGCAGAAAGGTTTGCGTTGGCTTTTGCCTTCACTTTTTGTTTTCCTGACATTGGACAAATTTTTTGCGGTGCAGATGAGTTTGGTGCACCATTAAGTGGGCAAAAAAAAAATTTTCAGTTGTGATGGGTCCCAAGTCAGTTTCAACTGGAGCTTGGGTGCAACGATTGTGTGAGATTGAATCCCCTATCAGACTTTCAGATTGAGTGGCCCACTCAGCATGGGCTTCCCAATCTGATTGGTTGATGGATTCCCAAGTTGCTTCCACCACAAAGGTTTCCATGTCCTCCTGGCGTTGTGAGTGTAGGATAGCAGTAGTGGCTTTGGCCGCTTCCTTGGCTGTGGCCCTGCAGGCCTGCTTGGCCTTCTTCCGCTCTTGCGGGGAGATAGGCTTTACCAGTAGGTAGCAGCCTTATGCTCCCCATGGGAAAGCCTCTTTGGTGCTTGCGGTTGGTTCATAGTGCGCCTCTACACTGGCCATGGCCGCTGAGGGGTGCTCTTGGAATGTGACGCCCTCCTTGGTGGGGCATGCATGCGCCTTATGGCCAAACGCGTCACAGTGGGTGCAAATGGGGGGTGCGCTGTCCACGGTCACCCAGAATTGGTGGGTGGTATGCCCTGCAATATCAATAAAAGTGGAGTGCAGGATCTGGGTTAGGTCCTTTGCAATTTCCTCAGTTGGGGTCAGGACTGCAATGGCTTTGCCAGTGCACAGGTGTGGCATCAGTGTGAAGCGTTGCATTTCAAAAGATTGTATTTCGTCATATATGGTGAGACCATCTTTCAGGTGTTGTTCCAAAATGTCACGTTTTACCGTAGTAGGCAAAAAGTCAAACGTGAGGAAAATTTGGTTTGATTTTGTCCATCTGGTGTGTTTGGTTTCGATGACCTGTTGCCCTTCAGGGAGGTTGACCACTATGTGCACTGCTGCAGCCTCGTCTGCTGCCTCTTTGCTTTCAAAACCTAGGTCCAGTCAACCGTGTGACATGGAGTGAGGTGCGACATACACCATGGTCAGGAAAATTGTGTGCACATCTTCACAAAATTTTTCCCATAAGGCTGTTTGTTGATGTCCAGAAACACGCGGACTCCAAATTCCACCGACGAAAGTGGCTGGGAGTGTGGCGTGTTGATGTACTGGTTGCATCATACTTGCCATGCGAGTATCTCCAGGGAAATAGTGACCGCCAGTTTTTTAAAATTTTTGTCTATTCCCCCGGTTTCTCTGGGGCGTTTTTGAACGTTGGAGGCCGCGAGCCTTCCACCTGCTCCTCTTACCTTACTTTCCCAACTGCTCCCTGACATGGGTGAAGACTAATCTCCTCTGTGAGATTATCAAACTAGATTCAGTCTTGAATTGAATAGATTGCAAAAGTGCTTGCAACGAGAAAGAAAAGTTTTCATTTTGCTATATTAGTCTGAATTTATAGATCTATTTAAATTGACTAAATAAAATTTGTTACTAACCATAAGTTTTTATTTCTAAAATGGTTTCTTCTTTATTTTGATAAAAATTAATTTATATCTTTATGACATCTTAGTGGACTGAGGAAAAACCTACCACTCTGATGGATATAAGTCATGTGCTACAATGAAACCCCCATACAACCAAGGATGGCAGTAAAACTTCCCCACTAAGTTTTATTAAAAATCTATACCTTTAATCAAAGTTAAAAAATTAAAAACAACGGTAATAAGAAGCTAAAACAGAGCTTTGGAAGGATTTTAAAAGATTGGGTATGAGTGACACTACTTTTCTAGCATTGTTAAACAATCCTGATTGGTAATTGCCATTTCTGGCCACTGTTATGCGTTTACAGGCCTAAGGCTATTGGTACCTAAGTCTCTTGGTCACCTCATCATGTTGACTGATAGACCCATGGGCATATGCCAGTCTTTAAACTAAGTATCCCAGGACGAATACAAGAACTTTGTAATCTACGTGAGCTGATTAAAAAGTATCCTGATTTTTCCAGATAAACAATTCTTTATAGTTTTTAAAAACAACTTCTATAAGATCACATGCAAAACTATTGGGAAGACATGCCCAAGTGCAAGTTTGGATAATAATTGAGACTAAAAAGAAGTTCAGATCTTCACATAATTTCTTGATAGATTGTAAGAGTGCTGATTAGGGAAAGGTAGATATACAAAAAGTGGAGTGCAAGGTGCTAAGGTTCCAAAACTAGGTACAGCTTTGTGGCATCTGTAGCCTCATTTCCTTGGGTCATAATTGAATATTCTTGCTGCAGTTGGTCTAACCAGACATTTTAATAATTAACTTACTTATTTTATTTTATGTATAAATAGACTTATACTGAGAAAGACTTTTACTACCGCTTGACTGCATTTCTGAAAAATTTTATTAGATGTAAGTTACATTAAGCAGCACCAAAGTTTCTCCCACTCATTCAAGACTGTTTTCCTCAGCTCCCCCTCCAGCTGTTACAGTGTTTAGCAGCAGCAAACCCACAACAAAAATTTTTATGCTTTGCAATAAAATACGTTTGGATTGATAATACAGTCCTCTAGAAAATCCTTAGGTCAATTTATTCCTCCCAAGGATCTTGGCCTCCACCTCACATGTTTCTGAGTGGTGCATCAAACCCTCCTGGTTCTCCCCCAGAGCAACATGTGATTTGGCCTTCAGGTCAAACATGGGGAAACTTTATCATATGCTGACAAACAAATTATCAAACTAGAGCATTCAGTTATGAAGCCTTCCAGATTTACTGACTTCTGCCCCTACAAGTGGTATTTTGATTTGTATTCACTTGCAAAGCCAATGCCACACATGCAGCAATTGTGCCCCTGGTAATATAAGGTAATCCTATCTCAATAACTCGCACCCAGCTACCAGCATGCTTACTATGGTGGTTTAATTAGCTGGGTTTCCCACTAACATTCCCCCTGAAATGCTTCTCAAATAGTTAATGGTTGGTCTGGCAGCTTACAACTCTGACCATCATCTTAAAGTTTGTGGTACTAAATGAAGCCAATCATCTAATTGAGCCTCATGAATTTGCTATGGTATTCCTTAAATTTATTAACTTTCCCTATTAATTTCCCATACCAAAGTTATCCTTTGAGTCCCCAACCATCCATTCTGGGCCCACATGAAGGTCAATCAGACTAACTATCCATTCTATTTTTAAGTTGGTTATCTTGAAATGCAAATTTTCTTCCCTTACAGTCTCCATGGGCTAAGCCCACCAACTCCCACAACCTAAAGCCACTGACCCTGCAGGTATTTTTTCCTGGGGTTCAATCCTAACTTCTTCCTTAAATCCTGTCTCTGAAGCGGTTCCTTCATCAGCCAATAAGCCCCTTTCTATACCCATAATTAGAAAGACAACAGCAATTAAGAATCAAATTGGACTATGGTCCAATCTTAAGCTTACCCTAATTGGAATGACCAAACCTCAAACCTATGCATAACACTAATCAAGGTCAACTAGAATCTGTTGAAGATTATTGGACAAGGTTTCTGAATTAGGTAATTTCATTCATTATCAATCTTTACCTTGAAAATCCTCGCATGTAAATTATAATGTCCGATCCTTTAAGTCCTGGGGACCAGCCCCTACAACTGGATAGGGATCAGCATCCCTTTTGGACCAAAAGGGGGCTAAAGGCTCAAGTGGACCCCCTGTCGCAGTTGAGTGACCTGGCGCACGTGGTTGATGAGCGCTGGGTGACTGCCCTACCTCCTAGAGATATTCAGATCTCTCTCCCCTCCCCCTCCCCAACCCTGGTAAAATTAATTGAGGGGACCTACCAGAAGTTTATGCAGGCCAAGGGCCATAGGCGGGCCCCTGGGACTCCTCACTCACCAGGGGAAACTTACCAAAATTTTGAAGAAACAGCCAGTGTTAGTATTGGAGCCCAGTCTGTAAATTCCTGGCTTACAGAGCTAATCTGACCTGGTCAGGTCCAAAAATCAGATCAGAACCTGATTTGGGTTTCAAATCAGGTTATGAGTGAAACGGACCAGTTGCCCCTACCCCCCAGAATGGATCTAGGAAGTTCAGATTGCATGGACAATCAAATTGAGAGGAAAAAGCTTCTTTCTAACGATTTGCCCACTTTTTGGTCAAATCCTGATTGATTAATTTAAAAAACACAACTCCACTCATTGTTGACCCTCTCTGGTCCCCTAGGTTGACAAGCTCGATGCCCGCTGCCCCCTTGTGGGGCAGGGGGCGCCCCTCCTAATGTTTTTTGGCCTCTGCTGAAACGCGCATGGGTTGATTCTGCTAGCCCCCCAACTCGATTGGTCACTTTGTCACACCTAAAGACCTAGCTTTACACCTCGCCTGCACTCAGCCAATGCCCTGTTGCCCCCTCATACTCCTCAGAGCACCATGCATTTCAGCCTCCTGGTCAAATATGGCAAGTTGTTCCCATATTCTGACTGACCTATCATTGAACTTGCCCAGGATCTTTTGAGTCCTGCTGGTTTCAACAACTTCCGCCCCTTCAAGGGTATTTTGACCTTGGCTTCTCATGTGAAGCTGATGCGGTAGTTGCAGCCACCATTCCCCTATTGTTTTCAGGGTATAATCATCTTACCACTTGAACCCAGTTGCCCACTGATACCACTCTAGTGGTTCAGTTCGTGGGCCTCCCTACCCACCCACCCCCCAATATTTTATAAAATGAACTGTTGACCAGCTTGTCAGCATATGGTTCAGATCCCATCCTCCAATTTGTGGTTCCCATGGAAGCCTCCCCCTGCATGCCCTCAGGCCTTTGCAACCATACATCCCACTTCCCTGGAGGTTGCCCTCTTTGATTCCCCCTTGCACCATCATTCCCTCTGCCTCAGACCATCCTTTCTGGGCCCGCGTGGATGGAGGGCGCACCATCTGCCCTACTTGTCTCAAATTAGACCATTCAAAATGGTGCTGCCCCTCCAACTCCTGAGCTGCGGCCAATGCACCTGACTCTTTGCATGATGACCCAATCACTGACCCGGTTACTTTCTTCCCCTGGGGCGATTTCCTCCCCCCTCCTATCAAAAAGCCAGAATCTGCAGCTGAGCCTGCCCCAGCCAATCAGGAACAGTGTCCTCAAGCCACTACTCCTCAACCAACCAATCAGGGGTCCAACTGGACTCCAGTTAATTCTAAGCCACATTTGCTGTACCCCAAGCCACGCTCCCCCATGCCAATACATTCTCCCAATTTAATTATCATAAACCAAAATCCCTAGAATTATTTGGACGAAGTCAATATATCAGGTGAGCCTGTATCCAAATTGGTCATCCCTCCTTGCTTTGAAGAGTTCATCAGTGCTGACTATGCGGCCCAGCTCCCCCTTGCTACTATGCGCCTCGCCCAGGTGCCCCATATTCCAATCTGACCATCATCTATTTGAAGAGATACTTGTCTCTCCAACTGATATATCACTCCAAAATGCCGCAAGTTTGGCCATCGAGGCTTTATCAAAAGGCCTTGTCCCCCTCCAGTGGACCCCGCGCTGACCCTCCCACAAAAACGAGAAGTCCTAAAACATTTCCACCTTGCCAACGACAATCTCAAAGCTTTGGCGCAACAAGCTAAGTTTAACATAAGGACCCGCCTCACCCCCAAAGTTAAGAAGTAGGCTCTACCTTGCGCAACATCTGCCTTAGATGTGAGAAGTCCCTTGCTGCTTTTCTTTCTGAATGCCTTGACAAAGGTATCCCTTGGCCAGCCCCACTCCCCTCACTAGACCCCCAATCCCATGATGCGCCTACGCCCTTGCTCTCTGCTTTGTGATGCTGCCTATCAGACCTAGATGAGCTAGCTTAGCCTCCTGGTCCCCCTCTCCCTCCGCCATGGTCAGTTAGCAGTTCTTGCTTCTGACTTAGTTGGTGTTTAGCTCATGGTTTTTTTACGTCATTCACAGTGCCTCAGCTGTGTCATTTTGACTTTTGGTATGGATTTTCTTTTGGTAGTGCTCAGCAATGTCCATCCCCTGGTTGGTGTGCCTCAATTAAAATTTAAAATCAAATTGAGAGTTTAGACCAAGTTGCGGATGACCAGGCACCAAGGCCACAGCCCCCCAGGACGAATTTGGGAAATCTGAACTGCATGAGCAGCCCAACTCAAATGGTCAAGGCCCAGATTGGTACCATCGACCTGGTCTGGCCCCAAAAATTTGGAAAAATCTGCAAAAGTTTTTTCAATTTTTGCCAAGATTTTGGGCATCCCTCCACTCCCCCACTCGCCAGCCAACCAAACCCTATCGCCGATCCCCAATCACCCAATCCCTCAGCCTCCCCACTATGCAATTCTCCCAATACTAAAGGCAACTTCCCTGCTGATGGGCAGTTGTCAGTTCATTCTCTATTATCCCCATGCTTTGCACTAAAATAAAGCCTGAATACCCCAAACGCCTTGCAGTAAGCTCTGCCTGTTTGTTTCTTGTTCAAAATTCTGCTGATCAATCCAGCAAAGCATGCTGCTACCCAAATAATCATCCTGATGATCACTGAATGGGTCATCTGGTCGCTTGACCCCACCACATGGTGGTGGATTGTATCCGCGGTAAACCGTCTTGTTCTCAATGATGGAGTCAACTCTCCATCCATTTTTGCATACCCATCAAATGTGAACCCATCTGTTCGCTTTGCCGTCAGGTTTTGCAAGAGTGCTCCCCTATCAGAGCAGCCTCAGGGTGCCCCTGCCCCAATGCCTGCAGACTCGCCCCCACACCTGGCTTGTCCGCCGCTAATCCCACCCACCTGAGGGTTCCAGAGTACCCCAACTAAGGGGGACTAGGCCCTAATGCTTGTTGCAGGTCCATTTACCCCTCTGACAGCACCCCTGCCCACGCGGTGGGCCCTGTGCCGCACCTCTCTGGCGCATAGACTCACCTACCCATAACTGAAGGCTAGAAACTTCAAACTCTGGAGGAGTTGTCATCCTCCCTGCCTCTCCTGCCCTTGGGGGTTGCCCCCACAAGACTCGCAGTTGCCCCCATTACAACCATCTGGTTTGCCTTGGGGGCCTTCAGTACATTTATAAACAATTACTTTCCTCACATCCCCACTAGATCTCCCCTTCTTCTAGTCACACAGACCGCTATGTCCTTGGCTTTCTGGGCTCTCCGCTGGGTGCTCACACACCCCAACTGGGAGCCCAGTCTAATTCTTATCAGCCGCTTCCCTGACAGATTCCCCCCTGTTTATGCACCTCAACTTAACGCTTCATCACAAGTTAATCATCAGATTGCTATTGAAGCATCTTCTTTGCCTGATTGTTATCCAATGAGAAAATCTGTCACCAAATCTGTAGATTTTAATTGCAAGAAGTACTATTCCATCCAATATCTCATCTGGGTTTCTAATCTGAGTAAGCGTGATCTTAAGTATTACAAAAAGTCAACGACGCATTTATGAATGTTGCAGTAATAGCACAGAACAAAAAGTCTAAATTACTGCACCATTATTACCACTTTTATCAAACTCCTGAAACATTCCTCCAAGTTGAAGTAGCCCTTGTTATCTATATTGGTGGCCTTACCCATGCACGACTCTTTTTAAAATTGCTCCCTTTGGAAACACTTAAGCCACACAGCTGATACCCACAGCTTTTCTCTCATCCTTGGCATGTAACTTACTCTGATATATAAAGAAGCTAAGGATGAACCTGAAAATCCCCCCTTTTCTTATGCCATGGTTGGATATGCAATTCTCAAACTTTCATTTCTGGTCAGTTTTAAATTTTAGTATTGTTTTTTTACGCTCAAAGGAAGTGTTTTGGTCATTTGTTTATGGCGTTTTTGTTATTAAAGCTCTTTATGCAATTAGTAATGTCCATCTACTGATCAGCCTATCCCAAATAAAAGAAATGTAGACTGAGGCTATAATTAATTCTCTACAAATAATTATTGATCTATAGTATTTTTATTATATTACTTTTATTTGCGCCCACATATTTATATGCAGTTTTAATTTGAGAGCTTAAATTAAAATTCGTTGCCCTAGGCTAAGACAATTATTTGTAAATATAAATTGCAATCAAATACTTAGTCCCCGAGGGTGCAACTCTTAAATTTCTAATCTATTATTTATCTTATCCTAAAAGCATGATAGACAGATCATCTTTCTTTACAATTAGTAGTTGTCTTAAGGATAAGGAACCTTTCTTTTGCTTTGAATGACTAAATTGACTTCAAATTTGAGTTTTAAAAAATAGAAAAAAATCAGCTGGCTGAATCAAGCATTTTAATTAAAATGTCAATGCCATTGACTCCTGCTGCCCCAGCTTGTAATGGTGGTGCGCCGCCTTCTGGAATCCTTCAGCCACCGCCAAAGCACATCTGGGCTGGATCTTCTAGCCCTCCCAATGCCAACAGGAATTATATCCCACCTCAGTACTTAGCCCATCATCTTGCATGCTCACAGGCAGTGCTCTGGAGCCCTTTGGTGCTCCCTTAGAGCAACCTGCATTTCAACCTCTGGGTCAAATATGGGAATCTTTTCCCATATGTGAGTGCGGCCATCATTGAGATGGCCATGGCGGTTTTTAAACCTGCCAGATATATTGAGTTTTGCCCTTTCAAGGGCCATTTTTGACCTCAGATTTTGATCTGAGGCTGATGCAGCAGCGGCGTCTAAGCTGCCAATTGTTTACAAAATCATCCCAATTCCCCCTGTTTGCATGCAGCTCCCAGATGAGGCCACTTTGGTGGTCCAGTTTGCCAGGTTGCCATCATTTCTCTTCCCCAAAAGCCTTTGCCATGAACTGATGGAGGGTTTGGCCATTTACAGTGCAGACCTCATCTTGCAGTTTGTGGTTCCCTATGGGCAGGTCAGTTGGCAGGGCCTCATGCCTTTGCAACAATCTTTCCTTTCCAACATGATACCCACCTTGCAATTCCCCCTGAAATGTGATCAGATCTGCACCTGATTACCCTTTTTGGGCTCATGTTGAAAATGGCCACGCCATATGCCCCTTGTGCTTCATATTGGACCATTCAAAGCGCAAATTCCCCACAGCTTCTGCCTCCGCCACTTCCACCACTTCTCCTTCTGGCGTTGGGCCAGCTGCTGCCTTACCCAAATATTTTAAGTGGGGTGCGATCCTCCCACCCCCGACCTCAGATAATTCTGGCGCTGCTTCCAAAGCAGCAGTCAATCAAAATTCTAAAATTTAAAAAAAATGTAAGAAATACAGACTCCTGAGCTGATGGCTGAGACAGTTTTAGCTGAGCTGCCATGGTCAACTATTCACAGCTAATCAGGATCCATCAATGCACTAATGCCAGTGGCTGGCCCAGCATTATCTGATTTAAATCCATTTTAAGCGCTCAAATGGATTGATGTTTGTGAAATTTTGAGGGTCACTCGCTTGATAATTGGTATCCTGAACGCTTAATCAGGACGAAGTTCCGCTGATTGATCCTTGATATTGCCAGTAGCTTAAGATATATTCACCATTGAGAAACTTACTTATTCTTAAAAAACAGCCCTGACTCTTCAGGTCAATTTTGGATGTATTTTCCCAACGTAATTGAAACTTTTTCCAAGGCAGGTTTCTTTATAAGTTGTGCTTTTAGCTTGTTGACACTTCTTCAAAGGAAAGACTCTGCTAAAACAAGAAAAAGGATAAAATAAAATATCTTTTACTATAGGATACACATTTGATAATCATTCATTAGGCCAGGCGCCAGTATTTATATCTTTTGGGAATATCCTAGCCACATTCAAGCACAAATTTTCAACAGATATTTTACCACCTCAGTTCAGATCTTGAACTGATACAACTGAGACCTATTCTTAGGTTTATTGGTGGCAAAATACTCTCAAAATTAAAGGTGGTTAACTGAGTGGGTAAACCTGCTTCCACCCCTAGTGCAGGTTTTGAGTTTGAAAGCTTTACTGGCTAGAAAACATTCTCAGTGTGGTATATTTGTCCCAAGGTCGACCCACCTTGAATAAATATTTTTAAATACTCTCAAAATTAGGAATATTTCAGGGACAAAATTTGCAATAAAAACATGCAATATTATCATATGATCTTCTTGATTTGAGTTTCGTCATACTGCTGACAAGTTACCCCTTCTGTGAAATTCTTGCATTAATTGAAGTAGATGAAATACCCCTAATTAGGATGTTGGCAGACCCCTCTCTCAATAGCACTATGTACTCCCTTTTGGGCGGTCCATGTGCAAGTGCTATCATGCCAATTACATGGATCAACATAAAAATTCCGCCCTAGGGCGGGAAATTGATTACATTATCATTCATCTGATTGTCCATGAGACTTTTAAACGTTAACTTTGGGTTATTACTGAACACTTTTATATACTGAATGTTTGATATTATTCTTGATAATTAGACCAATTGCCAAGATTTGATGCAGTGATAATCAGCCATAATGTGAAAACGTATTTGACCCAAGCATTTTGATAAAATACTTGATCAAATTGACGTTGAGAAATTCAGCCCAAATTGTATGATTGCAATAGGCTTTGAGGTGAGAATTAAGGTATCAGCTCAAGAAAGAGAGGATATTGGCCTAATCTGATGTTTGTCAAAAGGTTATCTTTGAGTCTAAAACCAGAATCTGACAATGATACAGATTGGCCTTATATTGTTAAGCTCAATTTCACCTTGGAGGAATCTTTGTAAATTCTTTAATTTGCATCCCCACCATTTTAGATCTAAAAACAGTTTCCCTTCTTATAAAAATATTAAAAGATGGCAGTAGAAGCAGCTGATGCTCCCGCCAACACCCTCCTCCGCCAACATCTTCATGGGGCGATGTAACCTCTTGTTGAGGGTATTCTCATCCTAAATTTCCCCCATGATTTTGATGAGGATGCAAAATATGAAATTGAGGAGCTCACTTTTGGAGCAAGCCATGCTTGCATTGACGTGACTAAAATTTCTCTGTTTGACCCCAATTATCCCCAAACCTTCCAGTGCATCAAGTCTTTCACTTGTGTGTTGGCTCTCATCACTTTTGCTGAGCATCAACTTGCTCAATACATTGAGGCGATGGACATCACTGGCATTATTAACAAAGAATCCCATGCTTATACCTCATTATTCCCCATGTCGCTGATGCCCCCACCCTGATGCTGTTAACCATGGTCTGCTAGCTAAAGCGGGCGCTGGACAAAAGTTTCCCCAAAGCTTCCTCGCCTTCTAATATGGCTTCCTAGACTGATAACTTAGGGGTTATATTAGGAATTTTTTATTTCTAATAATCCCTTTATTTGGCTCATTCACAAATAAAGATGTATGGTGGCTCCCGCTTTCAGGTTGGGCACCACTACTGATAAAAACAATTATTAATTGTCTTGCTTCTGTACAAGCATAAAGTCATATTTTAATGGTGTAACTGATTTGCTATGGTTTGCAGTGTCTTGGTTGTAATTGGCTGAGTCTATCATCATTTAAATGCCTCAAGCCCTAGGCATCTATTTACCTGACCTATTATTAAATTATGCTACTATTCTAAAATTCTCAATTGCTGCTCAGCTAAAAGTTATTTGCACCAATGAGAATCCTAGGAGCTAGACAGTATATCCAGAAGGGATTTCCATTTGGAAGTGTTTCATGCTTTTATAAAGCTTCAGAAGCTTACAACTATGAAGACAATTACCTGACACCCTATAGCCACTGTGAACATTCTATACTTTTTTGTGCTTTTTATACCTCAATATATCTTTATTGAAAATAATTTTAAAAAAATCTGTTTTCTAGGAATTTAGATAAAAAAGATTGCCTAGTATATAGTGCAACTCTACATTTTATAGCACTAGTGGTGCCATCTGTGCAACTTTACCTTGAGAGTTGCAATTTTAATAAAGAGCCAATTGTAACAATGTCAAAAATGTCAGAGTAAATTAGAAAATGTAGTTTTTCAGTTTGAGAAGAATAAACTGTAAAATCTTAGGAAGGATAGATGCTTATACCCCCTCAGGTTGGGACCATCTAGTACTAAAAAAATAGATGCTTATAAAGTAAAATAATCTGGTGGGAAATTCCTATGATTATTGTGTAATATGGAAAACTTACAAGTAAAAATTCTTTAGGGATTGGTTGCCAAAGGTAAATCCTGAGGATTTTAAAATCCATTAAAATTCTCTTTAATTGCAAAGCATTTTGATGGTTGCTGTATATGGGATTCAATTCTAATATTAAAATGGTCAAAAAGAGGCTTGTGTTGCTCATTTATTCAATGTACAACAACAAAGAGTAATTTTACTTACCTTTGTCAGTGATCAATACCAATTGTTTATTTCATACTAATAAACATCATGTTTGAGGCCAAATTACCTTATTTTTGCAAAATATGAGAACAATTTTTGCTTATGTATAGTCTGGATTCTAGCAACACCTTATATAAGCTAATGCCCTTCTTGATTTAAAGCCTTAATAATTTTTGTGACAATTGGATTAGTCAGTGGTTGATTGCCAGGTGGCTTCCTTAGTAGGAAAACCCAACCATTTATCCTATTAGAAATGATTGCCCTAATACATCTGGTTTCAATATGGCCTCAACTTCATATTCCGCTTCACCAGGGTTCTCTGAATAAAAAGAACCTAGCTTGTCCACTACATGCATTTAAACTTTTTAGTTGGAAGAAATGAAAAAACTTGATGGTCTTTTAAACCTTCAGGTAGTGTCAGCTCATAAGCTACATCACTGATCTGGTGAAGCACTTTGTATGGCCCCAGGGAAATGATTCAAATTACAACACTAAACATACATTAAAGTAGTTTTTAGCGTTAATGAGAGCCATGTTATCTTCCTTGTACATAGGAGGGTAAGAGAGGCGAGCGTCAGCCTTGACTATCTGGCCTTGCAATGCCTTATTGAGGTAAGTCTTCAAGGCAACAATGTTTTACTGAATGTTTCTCACTGTATAGTCAACAAACGGTACCACATCATCAGGTTGTCCCTCAAACATTTGGTGAAGTTGACCATGGTTAGAAAAAAATGGTGACATACTCATGGAAGAGTGATTGTTTATTTGAAAAGAAAACTGGGCAGAGAAAGCCAAGTAGACCATGAATCCTTTTGGGAAGACATGTTGTAATATTTATATTGCACCAGATTATGATTAACCCTTTATGTCTTGCCAACTGACTGAGGATGGAAAGCAGGGGAGCGGCAAGGCTTGATGCCAAAATTAGGCAGAAGTTGATCTCAAATATGGATATCTTTTGACATTCCAGTATGAAACAACTTCATCAGGTATTCCATGCCATTAATATTTTCTTGATGAATACATCTGCTGTTTCCTTTGAGGTGATGCGCATAGTGAAAGAAAGTTCTTGGTATTTTTTGAGTCAGTCCACTGCCACCACAATCACATCAAACCCATCAGGCATAGACAAACAGGTGATGAGATCTACGGTAATATAAGACCATAGTATGATGAAATTTTTGTGTGACATCAGCTTGCCTTAAGATTTGATACAATCCAAGCATTCTTAAGTTATTTCCTCACCATGGCCCACATTCAAATCCAGGAGTAGTGCCTTTGGATCAATCACATAGTATTTAACAAAGCAGGATGTCCAGTTAAGGTTTGAACTTGAAAAGCATTGCCGATCTCTTCTTGCATTTCCTTATTGGATAAAGACCCTCTCATAAAACTAAAAAATACCATTGGTAATTATATATCTCTTGTGCACCTCTTTGATAGAGCCTTCGTAAGTACTTATCTTAAAACCTTCTCAAGAATAGAAAGATCCTGGGCTTTCTGAACCTTTTTCATGTAGGTTTAGTTGATGCCCTTAATCAAAGAAAAAGATTAGAAAGAAACATGGTTGCAGTATTTCATTTTTTCAGTTTGGAACACAAATAAAGCATGACTAAAGGCCGCAGCTGAGGAAAATTGGATTGAGCTGTTTCCTTAAGACTTTTAATAAACTGTGAAGTTAAATTGAATAAGATATCAGCGCCTGAGGTCTTGGCGTTGGTTCTTGAAATAATCACTCTTGTGATAATCATAGTGTTTTAATCCAGATGACAAAAGGATGGTAGGCGTACAATAGATGATGCTTTTATCTGTAAAGCGCAGCAAAAATGGCAAGGAGCTTCTTGCCGTTCATAGGTTATTTTGTCTTCACTGAGACCATCTTACGCCTGGAAACACACACAG
>JAKSZP010008723.1:0-26860 GCA_022478985.1 Massospora cicadina | reverse complement strand
TTTTTTTTATTTTAATAAGATTATCTATCATATCTAGTGAGCCGCTGGGCCACCCTGGTCCCCTCCAGATCAAAGCACCCAAGCACTCCTGCACAGATCTCCACTAGGTTATGGACTCCACTCTAGGGTCCAACCAAGTTTTGTTATTTATTTGCTATCTATTACTATCTACCGCGTTATACACACTTGTCTTGGGTTCCTTTTTGCTCCAGCATCCTCTGCAGTTCCTGTTTACCCTCTTGCTAATGACTAGTTCCCTGGTGGTGTGGCTGCACATCCTGCATCACCTTGCTGAGAATGAGAGAGTTACAGACACTCTCTTGACAAATAGTTGACACGCCATGAAGGCAAGAATCAATAGAAGCCATAGAAAATATAGAGAGAGCAACGTAAGAAATTTAATAGTAAATTAATTCTATTGATTAATTCTTCTTCGGAGAAAAATTGTTTGTTAAAAGCCTCTATCTAGTTTATTAGTTAAAAAATTAAGTAAAAAAATAAATTATTTTTATAGTCACTGTCATACAATTGGATGTTTGACTAGTGGAATAATGGTCAAGGGTCAAATAGTTTAATTGATACTAGAAAATTTGAGTCTAATTCTCAGCGGAATATTTACAATTGAAATAATAACCTTAATCCTATTTCTAAGCTGAATTCTTTAATCAAGTTAAGAAGGTCACTTCTAACCCTTGGCAGAATAGGTAAACTGACAAGGAAGCTTGCTTGCGCATTAATTTGAATTAGTGCTAATGCCTAAGAGAAAACACTCCTTTTACTAGAATTGAAGAGGATTCAAATGGTGGAATATTATTTATACCAATCAAAAACAAACAATTCTTTAAATGAATAAAGTGAAAACATTTTCATGGCGGTTGATTAATAATATATAGATTTAATTCTTCATGGATTCATCATATATGCTGTTGAACAATCACCTAGAACTGAGCCATACTGGAGTGAAAGTTTTTTATAAAATCCTGATAGGCTGATCGTTCATTTAGCTAAAAGTGACCTCTCAATCTTTAATTTATCACTTCAGATTAAAACGCGTCACATTGAATAAAAATCCTGATTGAAATCAAAGTTATAATCAATATGAGTCTTGACCCCAGATTAACTAGTGAAACGTGATTTTGTACAAGTCAAAGGATGTATATCTGAAAGCTTGTTGATGCAATAATTCCCATACCGGTATTCCAAGTATCTCCATGGAACCCACCTCTGAAGCCTGGCCACCTTCGTGGGCCCTAAACTTAACTAAGTTTCGCTTTATATGAAAGTTTCGTGTGACCATAGACTTGACCCAGTCAATGTCTATGAGTTTTTTTCCTAAAAATGGGGTATAAACCCCACAATTATAAAAAAAGTATCGATTATCACATCCACCTTTCTTGTAAAATTAAATTATGTTTGTGGTCTACTTTCTAATACTAAATGTTTGAACAGCTGAAAAAGTTTTGCAGTACTTTTGAAAGCTGTTATATTGTTGAGCCTCTTCAGCCAAGCACCTGCGAGCAGCTCATTGCCAGTATTTTAACAAATGTTGCTTACTACAGGGGGCCCTGTACACCACACTATATCTCTTACAATCAAAAATGGAAGATTCTACTGTCATTAGCATATCTTTATGGATAAGAAATGGGGATGGTGAAAAGGATGACTGGATAATAGCCCTCCTAGCATTACCTTTGAAGATGACCAATTTGATTGCGGTATTATACCAGGGTCCCAACGGATTACCTGGCATGCTACTAAAGTGGTTAGAGATTTTTATTATAAATTAATAAATCTTGGGATATCAGTTTCCATGAGATAGGATCCTTGGTGGAAGATATCCTAGTTACTATATGAAATTACTACCCTCCTTGACACTTACAATCAACTCATCAATTTGAATACCTACGTCTAAACGTTTTCTCACCTTGTTATGTCTCACATGATAAACCTGTTGGGAGTACACCATGAAGAACTGCAACGACATCTGGTGAATTATGATTCACTGAGACTAGCTTATGACAATCTATATAGCCTGTTTTCTAGTCTTATAGGAAAGGAGAAAATTTAAAGTGGAAAAAATGCAGATTTATTGTTTAGCTACATTTGTGAATTAGCACGATCAATACTAGTGTAGTGAATTATGTGGAAGAGGCCATAAAGATCTTCTATGAATAAATGGATGTGTCTGCCACTATGACCCACTCTCTGCTTGAAGACTTTGCGAAGGAGCTTATGAAACATCAAGAGCAAACTCACAATGAGCTGTTGTCTCTAGCGTCTACTTCTCAGCAGGGTGATAAACAGAGGTTATCCGCTCTATAACAACAATCTGCTCAAGCCATGTATCGCATTGGGGAGCTCAAACGGCGTCCCTCTCAAGAGTCTTATAGGTCCTCTACCACTCTAGAAGCCAGGATCTCTCATTGAAAAATGGATAAAGCTGAAAGAATCTCTCAAAAATGCCAAGTATTTGGCTTGACGATTCAATATATGAGAAGGAAGATCAGGGTGTCAAGAGCACCATTGAAGGGGCTGATTTGTTAAAAGATGCTTACTATAGGCTGTATCAAGTTGAGAGTTATTATGAACAGGTCAAAGATGATCTCTATGATTAAGTATCCCACCCACCTAATAATGAGGGGTGCAAGAAAATAAAAAAGAGGATCTTTAGAAGCGTGTTGAGGTGGTGGAAACTAATCAAAAAACTTATATTCTCTCTTATCTAACCTTCATTTTAAAGTTATGGGAACCTGGAAGCTGGGTTGATGAATTTGTGACCCACATGATTGTGATGGAGCCTAGAATGACTCTTTGTGAACCTGGCTCTCAAAAACCTCCTGAAGCTGTGGGAACCAGGCTTAATGCTATAGAAGAGCAAAATGATCGGCTTTTCCATTACTTAGATCAGATGGAAATTCGCTCAAAGATTACAGGAACTGATGCTCATGCTGTCTATGCTTTTACTGGGAGTGATTTGTCCCTTTTAAACCTAATCTAAGGACAAAGTTTACCTCTAAAAGGTAGCATTGCTCCGTTTTTATATCTGACAACAATCCGCCAGATCTAATTTGATCTGGCGGATTGTTGTACAGAGATAAGCCCATTGATGAAACGGAAAGACAATATTAAGATTTTCATTCCTTGAACAGATATAGTAAAATATAATAAATAGAAGCCAAACGCTTCTGAGAACATGATTTTTATTATTAACAGCAGCTTCATACTGCTAAACCTAGGGATCTACACTAGCTGTCAACTTCTCAGCTATAGAGTCCTTGCAGCTTACTAACATTAAGCGATCCCCTCTCCATTCTCTGTTTTTATTTAACTGAGGTAAGCTGACCAGGGGATGGACATTACCGAATATACTAAAACTAAAGAAATAACTGACAAACATAAAATTAGGCACCCCAGGGTACTCAAGTTACCCCTGTTGCCAGCGGGACTTCCAGATATGGGAGGTTAGTGCACTATTCCGAGGGAGTTTCCCCTGCTATGGAACAGGTGTGAAGGAAAGGGTCTGTGTGGAGGAACCAGAGTGGGAACCATGATTCTAGGAGCGCTTTTTGCCTTGGTCTCATATATCCATAGAGCCAGGCTTGGAAGTGCACCAGTAAGTGAACATGGAATCTGTTAATAACCCCATGAATGGTTGAAACCGTGCCCTTGAACGCATCTAATGCATTTGTGTGGATTGTCCACATTGCAATGGGTATTATTAGGGAATGGGGGGTAGATGGGATTGGTGACTCGATCTGGAGTGCAAAGATGCTCTTTGATATCGAGAATTCTTGTTTGTTTTGAATCTTAAGCAGGCGTGCGACTTCCTGCCATATAGCTTTGGTTGGGGGGCATGTTTCTAGGCGGTGATGTAGGGATCCCTCCCCTCCACATACTGCACATGTTTTGTGGAGGGAGTTGGAACGGTCCGCCATCCTATAGGTCCTTCTCAGACAGCGCCAAGCGTTTGCTCTTATCCTTGGCTGTAGGAGTGGATGGTATATCATTTCCCACATTGCCTTCTGTGTGGTTAAATCATAGGGAATGTTCAACATATCTAGGTATTCTATCCTAGCTATGCTTGGGGTTGTTGCGAGCATATCCCTCTGGGGGTGGTTTTCTGGGTTTCTTAATTTGAATTGGGGGCTGGGTTGTCCCCTTCCCCAAATAGTACCCATGTTCTCTATGGTCCATCCCATACGACGGATAGTTTGGAGGATATGTTTGAAATGAGGGGAGGTTCCATGTGGACCCGTTGCAGTAGGGTGCTTGGCAAGGTATGAAATTAGTCTGGGTGGACTATGTGGGTTGGTTAATTTGAGCGCCTGTGCAAAGTTAGTCCTTGCTGCTCTGGACCAATGTTGTTGCGGGAGGTCTGAAGCAAGGATTTCCTTTATCCAGGTACTTAGGATGTGATTGGCGTGGCTCTCAAAATCTATTAGTCCCATGCCTCTGCTTGAGCGTGGGCCAAATAGTGTTTCCATCCGTATAGGAGGGTGAGAGCCAGGCCACAGCCAGCCCTGGATAAGCGCGCGGATTGAGGTTATAAAGGTAGGTGAGAAGGCTATCGCGTGGGCCTGGAACCACAGTATTGGGAGGATGAGCGAGTTAGCAACTGTAACTCGTCCTGTTAGTCCTGGGGTTCTTCCCTTGAGGGAGTCAACGCGTTTGGATACCCATTGTAACAGTTTGCTTTCCATTGTCTCATTAGCATATCCCCCTGATTCTAGCCAGATTCCAAGGTGTCGGACAAGAGTGGTGGTGGGAGGTGTTGCAAAGGGTAAAATGATTGCTTTTTCTTCGTGCGTTGGTATGAGGTTCTGATATTGTGGCCCAATTGTTTGTGTATTTGCCTTAGAGGATAATTTCTGTCTCTCCTTTGTTGAGCGATGCATTGTTCACCTTGGAGTATTCCTCTAGAGGCGTTCCAGATGTCGGGCATCTTCATTGTTTGCATTACCTGCTATGCAGTCATCCGCAAAGGCCAGTATCTTGACTGTTGGTTGTCCTTGTGCGGTTATCCCCATGAGACGTGAGTCAATTACTCAGAGGAGTGGGTCAAAGCTGAAATTGTAAAGCAGTGGGCTGAGGGGATCCCCTTGTTTGAGCCCTCTGTGTGGTTTAATCTTGTTTGTTAGGAATACAGGGCCGCATACAGCCATGGTTGCAGATTCTGTTAGGAGCATCGCCCATTTTATGAATCTTGGTGGGAGATTGAAGGCATGTAGACATTCTTTTAGGTATGGTCAGCTAACACGGTCATACGCCTTTATCTGATCCAAGAAGACCAGGGCACCAGTTGCTTTGGATTGGCAAATGTTTGCAACAGGGTGTATGTTGTTCCAGATTGAACGCCCTGGTATAAACCCAAACTGGTTGGGTGATAGGGCGTCAGATGCAAGTTGCGCCTAATCTAGCTGCTAAAATTTTTGTTAGAATATATTGTCATTGTTGGAAAGTGCAATTGGGCGCCAGTTGGCCAGGTCCAACTTGTCACCCTTTTTATACAAGGTTATAACGTATGATTCATGGCCTCCTGGTAATAGGCGTGTTTTTAATAAGCTCTGGTTCATAGACGCCAATAGGAGGGGGGCAATTTGTTGAAAATATTTTTTGTAAAATTCGTAGGGTATCCCATCAGGCCCTGGGCATTTCCTATGTGGTGCACCGCGAATTGTCTCCCAAAGCTCCTCCCATGTAATAAGGGATATTATATTGTAATTTGGTGGTGTACTTTGTATCTCAGCAGTTTGTATAAAATGTTTCATTTTTTGTGAATCTGTTGGTGTTTCACAATATAATTCAGTGTAGTAGCGGTGTACTTCCGCCTTGACCTCCTCAGGGTCAGTTGCCATGGTGCCGTTGGTCTTGCGGACCTGTGTGCACGTGGGCTGGTTTCTGCAGGAGTGGAATTGGTGGAAAAATATGTCAAAAAAGTTTCGCCTTCCTTTATGAACTTACCTTTGTTTGATACTTTGATTCTGTGTTGGTGTTCAAAGATGAGATTGTTAAGTCAGGCAGAAATTTCTGCCCATTTGCGTCCCTAGTTAGGGCTATAGACAGATCTCAGAGTAATTATTTCCAGGTGGTCTAGTTCTGCCAAGGTACACTTGATTGTGGCTGTGTCTGCGGTGTACTTGCGTGATGCAATATGTCTGGTTTTGTTGATTAAATCCTTTTTGAAACTTTCCCATGTTCCAATGGGATCCAAAGTGAATGGGGTTGTGAATTCTGGGTTCATAGCCTTGTTTTCAGCCCAGTCAGATATCTCAGGCAATTTTATATTTTCTGGGTGAAGCTTTCTCCAAGGCGACACCTTTGTGGGATTGGGTTGGCATTAACTGCACCATAAATAATCGGTGGTCAGAAAAATTGATCTTTTTTGTTATAAATTTGGAGGTTCTTGAGCGGTGGGATTGTGGGATGAGGATTCGGTCAATGCGACCCATCAATATGAGCGCTCCCTCACATATGTTGGGCCGCGTCATGTGGGGAAGGAGTGGTGAATTGGGGGGAAGAGCATCCTGTAAGCCAAGAGATGCCTTCATTGTGCGGAATTCAATGTGTCCAGGTGGGTATCCCCTGGGATTAGGCCATCAATCCATATTGGGGTTATCCCAGCCTTTGAAATCGCCTAACATAATGGTATCTGGTGGGAGGGTGAGAGTAGGAATGTTTTCAAAAAATTGTTTTCTCTCAGTTGCAGTTCACGGTGCATAGACACATGCTATCAAAATTAACTCCTCTTGGCACATAATTGTTGCTACTAAGACTCAACCATGCAAGTGTGATGACGAATTTGTAATTTTAAATTTTTTGTTGTTTTGGACGATCACCCCACAGTGAGACGTCCATACTGATTGTGATGGTGCGACCCTGGTTGACTAGGATTCTTCTTCCCCTTGTAGACAGTGGGTTTCTTGGATGGCCAAGATGTCTACAAGGGGTTTTCGCAGGAATGCCAGCTTTTTGGCTTGGGACATATGAGCCTTGGCTCCTGCGATGTTTAGCATCCCTATTGATACTGAGGTGTCCGCGGCGCCTCAGGAGCAGTTGGGAGGGCCCTATGGCCCTATCCCACCACAGCTCATTTTGGCCATGCTCCGCGTCTGTACTCCAATTCTTTCACTGCCATTGTTGGTTCCTTTGATCTGACCCAATGATTCAATGTAATTGAAGTTTTTTGCGTTTGCGTCAACTTTTCCTGCACAGGTCTCATGTTGATTTGATGCGGATTGTTGATTGGCTTTTGTATTTTTGGGGTTCAACTTTAGTGAATTGTGCACCGCATTTATCACCCAAATTGCGGTTGCATTGTTCCTCAATATGTGCATGACTGATGTCGCTTTGTGACTCATTCAGGTTGCTGTGAAAAGTTTCGACCTGGGCATATTGTTCTGATTGGTTGGTTCAGTGAATATCCAAAATATCCTCCCAAATTTGTCCAGGGTTATGGTGGACTCCACGTGTATTGCCACTTCAGCCGCTGCTCGCTTGTGGGCTTTTTGTGCTGCTTTACGTTGTTTGCTTGTAACTGGGTCCACAATGAAGTATAGTACATCTTCACCCCAGCGGAATGGGTGGTGACCATCAGTCATTTTGGTGAAGTTTTTGTTATCTTCATCCATTGCTTCCTCACAATAGTCATTTTCCATTAAGCCCTCTTTCACAGGGCATGCGTGTTCCTTGTGGCCCAGTGAGCCACAGTGGTTGCAAATGGGTGGTGCGCGCTCCGGTGTAACTCAGAACGCGGCTGACTGGCCCCCATCTTCAAAGTGAAATTCTGCTGTGCGGGAAATTCTGGATAAGTCCTCATCCACTTCTGGGAAGGGATTGATTACAGCGATAGCTTTGCCCATGCACAGGTAGGGCATCAGGCGAAATTACTGTAATTTGAGTTGCTGAATTTCTCTGTAGGCCACGAGACCTTTGTGGAGCTCCTCCTCAATTACCTTATGAGGAAGGTTGGTGGGGAGCGAGTCAAAGGAGATGAACAAAGCTTTCGCTTTGTTCCATCTGGTGCGCGTGGTGCACACAATTTTTTGCCCTCGGGGAGGGCAATTTCCACACAGACTTTTGCTGTGGCATTGGCTTCATTGGCTGTTTTGAAACCAATATTGATCCAGCCGTGGCCTATGTTGTTGGTGGCTACATACACCGCGTGAGGAAAAAGTGAGGCACAGCCCTCACATGTTTTCTCCCACATGGTCGGTGACTCATCCCCAAGGAAGAGTCTGATCCCATGTTCCACCTTTGATAAGGGTTGGTTGAACTGAATATACATATATTGCGCGTGCTTTACAGTGAATACCATAAACCCAGAAGGTGTCTGAGTTTGCGATTTCTTTGCAGATTGAGTTCCTGGTCCCCCTCCAGGGCGTTTCTTGCCCTTAGTTGCACTGTTAAGTGCACCACTCGACGCGAAGCTCGCACATGTTGTATTATTTTTATTGATAGAGTCACCCATCTTTCCTGTGTGTGATTATCCAAGTTTGGTGTTTGAATCGAATTGTAGTAACTAAAGTGATTGTTACGAGAAATAAAGGCTCTCCATTCTCTGTTGCTAATGTTATTTTTCTCACTGCGGTCACTACTACAACTTTACCAAGCACGTAAACTCCCTCACAATTCACTTGGTATAATCTCAGCAAAATCATAAGCATATTACCACATTTCTCATTAATAACTTTAGTCATATGATTCACCAAAGTCCATCATGAACTTAGTATAATAATCTTCTTTTTGATTATCCTTGGCTTCTAGTCGCTGGTAAGTGACTAATACCTATTGTATCTGAACTGCTTTCTAAGGCAAACAGATTTATCATATTCACATGCAATTGATCAACTACAAAACCAGAACTTATTAGATTCTGGTATTCAGTATAATGTGAGGGAACCATCTGGATAATTTTTGACTAGTCCCCTCTTAACCAGATGGATTCATCTGATGTGTCACCTATGTCTCCGCCTCTGCTAACTGATCTTGAGGAGCTGCATCTATGGTTGATAGCGGACCAATCTTTACTCCACCAATACTTTATGGGCTTTCAGGTGGTTCACTTGCTATTTGCATGGCGCAAAATTAGCATGCACTCAGTTGATAATCTGAATGCTTGTTGGGTCCTTGATTGTGTAAGCATCAGTGCCCGTTTTTTTCTATTTTTAAAGGGCATTATAAAGAGGCTATCCAACTTATTCCGCTACCCAAAACCATGCTGGTCGTGGAACAAGAAATGCTCTCCAATTGTAAACTGTGGCAGCCTGCTACACAGTAGCTGATTGGCATTATTATCTTTGACTTTTTTACTAGATTGGTTGCATATGCTTCAGTCTGTAGTTTGATTAATATAGACGTCAAAGCTGTCAAATATTATTAGGGATCAAGTCTTCCAGTACCTTCTACACAAGAATAAAGTAGCGCATGCAGGGCTGTTTGCCTTCTATAAAACAGCTGGAAAGGACACTTCCCATTTGCAGAGTTATAACTATTATTGTAGGAGAAATAAACGGTAGAGAGGAAGGTACATAATCTGATGTTAAATTTGCCACCAGTTTCTTGAGTATGTTCACCAGTGTTCCACTCACATGCTCTACCATTCAATCAGTATCAGGATGGTATGGGGTCATAAGAACCTCACAGATGGACATTAACCCATTCAACTTGGGGATAATATGAGAGGTGAAGTTGGTACTGTTGTCAGTGAATTGAACTTTGGAAATTATGCCATCGAAGTATACATTCAACCATGAATTTGTCCATGTTGACTGCCCCCAGATTTCTGATTGCACGCGCCTCTACTCACCTTGTCAAATTCTCTACTTCCACCAGGATATACTTGAAGCAGTTTGCATCTTTCAATAAAGGTCTCATAATATCATTGGATACTTTATGCCAAAATAAATGGGATTTACCAGCTGATAGGATATTTTCTGGTGGAAGGGCTTATCCACTTAGCATTTGTGACAACTGGAGAATGTTTTAAGCACGTCAAAATGCATGCTTCCCCGAAAAGTGTGTTCACAGAAAGTCTAACGTTTTGCATACCCCTCTGTGACCTACCACATTATGGACGCTCAAGATAATCTCCACCTGAGCAGAGTTTCAGAAAATTCAGCGTAACCTCGCTGACCTACTTGTATAGCTCACCATTTTTCAAGAAAGTGCTAGCCCTAATTCCGTGCAATGGCTGAATAATTGAGGTGGTTCATCGGCGTAGCTGCCACAGATCATTTTGTCATACATCAAATCACCCAGGTCTGCCATCACGGCAACAGTTGGTAGCTGGGTTAGATAGTTGCTGTTCTGATGCTTAGCACCAGGATGGTGGAGTATTTCAAAGTCATAGGCTTGAAGTTTGAGAGACCATCGTGCAAGACGTCCATCTAGCTCCTGGAGATTCTGCAACTAACACAAAGAAGCGTGGTCAGTCATGACCTTAAATTTTGCTCAATGCAGTTACACTAAAGCTTGTAATAGTAAATAACAGATAGTCACTCCCTCTCAGTCACCATGTATTTTCACCCATGACAGTTCAGACTTCTGCTGCAATAAGTGACAAGGTTCTATACTCCCTCATTGTCCCGCTAAGACAGTACCACCACAACGGCGGAAAGGGAGGCATCCATATGTACAAGGAACTCTTTCTTGAAGTTTGGATACTGCAGCACCAGTGCTTATGAACGCCGGCCAGAGTGTAAAAAGAACATTAGCGTCACTCCGACCATTTAAACGTTGCATCCTTCTTCAGGAGCTCAAAAGTGAGACCTCAATAATATTAAAAGTGTGAATGGAGCGTCAGTAGTATCTGACTATGCCTAGAAACACTTGAATGTCCCTCTTGGTACTTGGTCAAGCCATCTTTCTGATGGCTTCTAATTTAGCCAGTTGCAGCCTAAGTCCTTTTGAGTCCACAACGAACCCAAATACTCCAGTTGCTCTTTGAAGAAGTGGCACTTACAAAGCTTAATTTTTATGTTTGCTTCAGAAAGCCGGCGGAATACCTCCTTCAAATGATACAGATGCTTCAAAAACGTCTGTGAGAAGATGCTGACATTGTTGAGGTAGACAAGGACACATGACAACTTTAGGTCCCCATAATAGTTTCCATGGCCGTTGGAACGTGGCTGGTGTGTTGCATAGCCCTTTCAGCATATGAGTGGGATGCAATAAGCCTTTGGAAGTGATTATGGCGCACTTCTCTTGTTCTGCTTCAGGAAACTCAATTTGCCAATAACCCAATATCAGATCCATAGCCAAAAAAATAGTGAGCTCCGCCTAACCGATCTAATACATCATTAATTTGAGGCATTGGTTATGAATTTTATTGGTGATGCTGTTCAGCTTACAGTATTCAATCACTACCCAATTGGTGCCTTCCTTCTTCTTAATGATTCATATTGGTGAATCCCAAGGACTTTTAGAGGGCTCCACCATTCCCTGCTCTAGCAGTTTAATATCTCTGGACACTACCTCCTCCACAACCCTTTAGCGGCGGATTGGATGGGACCAAATAGGAATGTGGTCCCCATGTCTACTAATGAACAACTCCATGAGTGCATCCCAAATGCATGATTGATGGCTGCAGAAATTGGCCGATACTTCTCAAATAAATCCAGGACTCATTCCTTCTGTTCTTCCAATAATCTTACTAGGGCTTCTCACGGAACCACTGTCATTACACTGGGGAGTTGTCTGGTGGGAATTCCAAACTCATAAAATGAACAAAATTCATGAACATGTGACACCTCATCAATATGGATCTGATGCAATTACGCCACAGCCTGGTGTCAGAAAACCTTTAATGGACCCTTCTATAGGTTGGCTAGCAGCACTTTGACTTCTCCTTGTCCATTTATTATGATAAATGAGGCCACATGGGGTTCAAGGCGGGATTGCTGGTGGGGTTTCAGGACCCTCATAAAGCCCTTTAGGTATCTTAATCTTAAGCTTTGTCCAAATGATAAATTTGGTGACCAGAGATGATTGTCAAAGCAGCTAAGGATAGAATTAGTAAACTTTGTAATCATATATCTGATGAGGGAGGACCCTCATTTTATTTTTAAGCGTTGATAGTGGAAAGGGATTACTCCATCGCAAAAAAATGAGATTAACCTGCCTCATGCAATTGAATCTTTACGCACTCCACTTGAGGCGAAGTAAACTGGAATTACTTATCCTTGGATCTTAAATGTTTCTTCTGCCATATCCACTACATTACCAAAGTGGCTCAGGAAAGCTGCTTCTATCAGCAGGTCATAGTTGTTATTTGGCAACACGATTGTTAGGGCAGAGACAGTGATTGAACAACCCGCAGGGGTAGCACAAATATACACTTCTTCTGAAATGATGCAATCCGTCCCAGCGGTTCCAACACCACTCCATGCTCTACATCAGTTTTTAGGGATAATTTAGTTGCCAACTTATTTGTTACAATGTTAACTGTGCGCCCATATCTATAATTGCACTCACTTTGGTTTTTGAAATAAAAATAGCACAATAGGTGCACTTTGAATAAGTAGAACCTTGGGTATTTAATATGTGTAATATTCAAGGGGATTGTTTGTCTTGAGGAACTGCATAATGCCCGCTCCTACCTTTGGGTATTTCATGACAATTGCTGCTACAGTACTGGCGACGCTCATCCTTTTCAATAATGGCATGTCAGAGGAGGATTGGGGTTCTTCAGACGAGGTGTGCTCCAGGATCTGAAAGGCATAGGGTTTCAGCATCACTTGATGGCTCTCCTCCACCACAGCCTTCTTGGCTTGTAAACAGTTTAGCACGTGTAAGCTGTCCGCAGGTTAATGATAGAGCAACTCGTCCATGGGATAACAATGTCTGGGGGAAAGCGCCTCATTGTACTCAGATAGGACAGTTGAAATTGATTTGGTTGACTTAGAGAGTCCTATCTCTATTCTAATTGAGCTTTTCCATGATCATGCTAGTTCAACTGTAAGACGTGCTTCTGCCAGTTAGTGGGGCATTTTAAGGCAATATGACCAAAATTTCCACATGCATAACATGTTACCATGGAGACATCCCATCATCAAGTATTCTGGAACAGCTCAGGTTTAGAGGTTGAGTGAGGGATTGTTATTCGGATGAGGGTTATGTGATGAATGAGTGTAACCTGGAACTATATGACAGGATGAGATTCATCTGAAGATTATAGATTAATTGTGGGGAGCTGCTCAAAGGAAGAGCTCCAACAGCAGTCATGGAAGGCTTCCGCTCTGAATTAGATGGATTGAATGTAGCAGACAGCTGGCACAGGTAATTAACGATTTTAAGCAAGGAAATATCCCTTTGAAGGACTGGATATATCCCATTGAACAGCTCACAATGTGATTTCACTGCCACAGTCATGGCAATTGACATCAGCCTCGGCCAAAGTGCCCACCCCAACTAATATATGTGCTTCAGCGGTAAACCAATCTTAAATATCCATCAAGTTCTCAGTCCGCTGAAACCTAATGGTCAGGAAGTCTGATTTCTTTTTCATTATATAATCTACCCCACTGAACAAGAGAAGCACTGTATTCGTGATCTCCATGTAAGTCACAGAGCTATCCGCCAGGTAACAGGTGACCTGGTCGGCGCTTATAACATCCAGGGTGGAATTTGTAACTTGGCTTTACAGCAGTCCAAAGTTACCTCCACAGAAAATTCGAACAGTTTGAAGAACCCATGCATGTTTCCATCCCATATTGAACGGGAGCACAATATCAATGAACACTTCCTCATTGTGCTCAAAAATGTGAGCCTTTGAGGCGAACTGAGGCACTTCCCATGTAGCATAACTTAGTCCTTGTCAAGCAGAGGACGCGGAAGGAAAAGCAGAACTCGGCTTATCTGTAGGTATGGGTGTGGACTGGGCTTTCTCAGTTGTCAGCACTGTAAACATGGGGAGCCTCTTCCAACGAGGCATAATCGCTTCATGAGCTTCTACTCTGAGGATAAAGACTTCTATAGCCTGCTCAACCATTGAAGCGCTCCTCAGCCTCACCTTTGTCTGCTTCTTTATCACAGCGCTCCGGTTCTTCACTGTCATCTTCTTGTTGGTTTCCAGTTCTTCATTGAACATTACATTAAGAAGGTCCCTCATCCAATCGCTGCTCAACGCACTGCAGCCAATTGACCATGTATCGAGAAGGTCAGCTAATGAGTTGTTCTGCAGGTTGAGATTATGAAGTTTTCCGTATAATGCTGCAATCTGATCCACCAAGACCTCATGCTCACAATGAAGCTCATTGTTGGTTTGGCACACGATGTCCAGAACAAGCTTAAGTTTGGCATACTGCAATAAACTGATGGACAAAGGCAGTTTATCATCAGCTTTAGATATTTCTACCATTGATACAGGCAGGCGAACAGGTTTAGGTGGTTAAATCAGTGGGCCCCTGTGGTGAGAACCACTACTAATTTTCTGGTGGACTAGATAAGATATGGCGGATTGTTGCACAGAGTTTAACCCTTAATATAACGGAAGGATAATATGAAGATCATTGTATCTAGAACAAAGCTAGTAGAATATAAAAAATAGATACCAAAAGCTTCTTAGAACATGGTCTTTATTACTAAAAGCAGCTTTGTACTGACAAGCCTAGGGATCTGCACTAGTTATCAACTTCTTTGCTACAGATTCCACTGCATCTTACTAACATAAAGAGATCTCTTCTCCATTCTCAGTTGCTAATGTTTTTCTCTCACTGCGGTCACTCCTACAACTCTATCAATCAGGTAAACTCCCTCATGATTTTCTCAATGCACTCTTGGTGAAATCAAAACTAAATTACTGCATTTCTCATTAGTATCTTTGACATTCGATTTGCCAACAACATAGGAACTTAATATATAACCTGCCTTTGATTATACTCAGCTTCTAGTCACTGGTAATTGAAATTTACTAATTGTATACAAACTTCTTTCTGAGACAACTAGATCGGAGGAATTTCATGTGGTCACTCAACTACAAAATAATGAAACTAGTTGAATTCTGGTATGTAACATAATGAGATAAAATCACCTGGTTAACTTCCTGAAAATATGTTTATGAATTAGCCATAAAAGGTGTGACCTATTACTAAAAAGTCAAGCCCATTCTCTCATTCTTAATTCACATTGCCCAAGAAGTAATTACTCCTCACTTGGATACCCTTAGTACCTGGAAAGAGATAAGAAAGCGCTTTTTGATAAATTCGTCTCAAAGCAGAGCTTAAGCATAAAAACAAGCCTTTATGCGCATCAACATGCAGGAGGGATAATCAGTTGCCAACTTTGCTGATTGGTTCTAAAATGAAGCCTAGATGCTGCTAAACGCTAATATTTTAACTCTTAACGACACTGTTGCTGCTATCATGACTGTGTTGGATTACCATCCTTCCTTGGTGATGAACATCACCTCAGTGAAGCGTTACTTCAAGAATGTTTATAATATCAGGAAGATCTGCTGATGCTGCTGATTTCCATAAACTTGATACTATTTGAGGAGATGTGTCAAAACACCAAGTCGACCATTGAGGATTAAAATCCAAAGCCAAAGCAAACTGAGTGCCCCAAATGGACCTACTGCAACAAGGTCGTGCATTCTGACTCTGTGTGTTATAATTGAGATGAAACTAGAGAGCCTGGAAAAAGTTTATCAGCGTGGGTACTGGCACCCCTATTGCTGATAAATCTGAAGTTCCTGACTCCGTCCCCTCTTTTTATAGCTCATTTAACCTATATAGATAACCCCTCTGATGTAAAATCAGAAGGGGATTATGAAGATGTTTGATGCTATGTTTTAGGGGCGCCAGCTGAAGTTTTAATTCCAGATTGGTTGAACACTGAAGGAGAAGATAATGCCATGATACCTGATGAAACTTATCTTAGTCAAGCTTTGAGATGTCCTGAAGTGATCAATACTGCAAATGCTGCTTACCAGTTCAATGCCTTTTTAATCCGATCTATCCAGCATGTTCATACCTTGCAATCCATCAAGGAGATATATTTTAAGACCGCTCAGAAACTTAACTCCACTTTCCATTTTAAGGAGGAATTGGCTCTCCACCCTAACTCTGGTGGAACTATAACCAAAGTAGAGGACGTCAATTAGAAGGTAAAGGTTATGGTCATCCTTGACACAGGCTCCCCAATCAATGTCATATCCTTAAAACTTATCTATTAAATTAAGCTGGCACCTGGTTTGGAATACTTTCCACGAGTATGGAACTGTGGGTCCAAACAATACTCACGCTAATGGGGCATACTCTTACCTGCTTATTCGAATTTGGAGGCTCATCCAGTCAGCACCTGCTGTGGCCTTGGACAACAACAATTATGTTATGCTTATTAGCACTCAGTTCATAATTTGTATATGATGAAATTATTAACATGAAACAGGGTTTTCTCTCCCTGCTCAATTATGAGTTCCCTCTGGTATTAAGCAATAAAGATATCAGCAAGAAATAATATCATTTCTTAATTTTGTACACTCCTTATGCATTATCTTTGCATTACATAACGTCTGTGAGAAAAACAAAAAAACTTGCTGAGTCAATAGATGCCTTAGAGGGTTGTTAAAAATTGTTAATTTGCTACTCTTCTCATGAGTACAAAAATGTTATGATCAAAGTTCTTCACCAATTGAAAGCTGATAACTGTTGACTGCAAAGGTTTGATGTGTGAACAATTTGCGTTGACTGATAGTAGTTGATAATTGATTAATAATAGTATGGCAACTATTATCCGTAGTTGAATAAATAATCCGTTATGGTCCAATGCTAGACATGAACTTCTCCGCGAGATACTGTTGATGTCAATTATAGGGAATATTTTCTTTATCTGCATAACTTGATTCACTTTCAGATTCAAAAGTTTACGGCCTTTTTTCCAGTGAAATGAAGTCTATGGAGATTCCCTTCTAAGTTCAGCTTCTCTTCTAAGGATCCTTGATCCTTACTCTTTACATGACAAAAGAGTCCCCAATTATTGTACACAACAATAATTGCCTGAAAAAGAATAGAACTTGAAACAATTATCTAAACCTTATTCAAGGTTTGAACTTAATTCTAATGTTGATGTCAATCCTTTTTATTAATGTGAATTATCATGGAATTCATAGAGTTAATTTGGCGTCCAACCCTTAGTTGGTACCTCAGCCATGAAACAGCAGCTGTTGCCATTAAACATCCCTTTGATGTCTCACCAGTGATGGTCCTCTTCATTTGGTAAGGATTCCTTCATTATTCATCCTTGAGACATAAAACGGACAGAGTCAGAAAATGTGTCCTTAATGTTTCCCACTAGATTTCAGAGAACCAACCATATTTGGTGAGCGACCTGCTTAGGTAATGGGACTTTTTACCCACTTTGGCAGGTCATGAACCAACTGATAGATTTGCTAGTTGCAAGTAGCATCAATTACCTCACAATTTGCTCATTAAATTTCCAATTGGTTGGTGATGAAACCCAACTGATCCCAATTGGTACACCTGATAGTTAATCAATGAGCAACTATCAGAAGCCCCATTTCATCAGCAACTATGTCTGGTGAGATCTTAAGCATTCACCTGGATTGATACTAAATGGATCTGAACCAGGCGAATTACCAAAATCCTCCAAAAATTATTAACCCAAAACTGGGTTCAACTGATATCCAATTTACTCGCCATTGTGAATTATCCCCTGGCGATCCACAGGTAATTTAGGATGCTATCAAAGTGGGAAAAGATTCTAACATATCCCCCTCTTGCTTAGATTTCTAGCGAGAATAGGATTGGGACAGGGGAATACCACCTTGGGCCAGGTCAAATATTTCTTGGTTTCTTGTGGAGCACAGTCAATATGTACTCAACGCTGCTCAGGACAACCTTCAGCATGCTGTCCTCTTTCTTTTCCTCCTTTCTAACATCTCCTCAGAGCTCTATTCTCATGGCACACTGTTGTGCCAGGATGATCAATTTACTCATGACAATGGTAGCCTTGGAAAGCCAGTTTTCCCCTCAGTCAGAACATATGCCCATTGTCATATTCAGGATCTTGCTCTGGCGTCCTTGATTTGCTGATCTTCCTCCTCATCCTTGACAGGAGGTCACTGCTATTAATGTTTGTCTTGCGGCACTTTTAAGTATGCTCGTTTAATCTACTCTTGTTATTTTCTCATAGTAATTTTTTGCTCATATCATTCTTAATTGTTTTCTGAAGAGCTTATCTCATTAATATTGAGATTAATTTATCCAAAATTAAAGCTTAATTGATCCCTAAGTGAATAATGTCAACTACTATAAAAAGTCCAAGATCGCCCTCTTGTCCAGCTCATATGTCAAATTTGGAATCTTGATACCAGTAACTGCTCGACAGTCTATCTGATAAAGCTGCTCAGCTCTTCCAATTGAAGAGTTGATCTGTGTGAAGAAATCTCTTCTATAGTCCCCCTAGGACTCATACTCCCAGTCAAGCACCCATAGTTAGTCCTTCCACGGAACTACTGAAAATGGTATCCAACCCCAACAAAACCAGAGAAGCGACCATCTTGCACAACTTGCAGCCAATTCTCCCTCTTTCATCAATTCTCAAATTGGATTTAGATACTCTCCTGGATTTTCTCCTTTTGCAGATACTCCTACTATCATCATTTAACCTCCTGAAGAAATGCCATCCAATATCGATCAATCATTTCTTTGCTGAATCTGACTTGCTTCCAGAGTTCCTTTTCCAACTCAGCCAATTCTATAAACCAGCTGTTCTTCTAACCCGAACTGGCCATTGAAAATTGTGAAATTTCAAGCTCCCATATGCAGAATTGAGGGCCCAAGTGACTGAGGCTCTTTCCATACTCTGAACCCCTCCAATCTTACAAAAATCTTAAATTGAGATGTTGCAGCCTATGCCCTTCGTTTTGCTATCCTTGTTCATTGAAGTTGGGCCACAAAGCTTCCAGCCTCTCCTGAATTCCATCACTCACTCTTTTTTTGAATTCAAGAAGTTCAAAGTCATCATCTTCAAGATGCCATCTGCTCCTTGCATGACTATCTCATTTCAGGCGCATCAGATTGGTACCTCCTCCTTATGGCTTTAATTGGAGGCATGATTTGGCAACCCCCGCCTAGTATCCCTTGCGCAATGCAGCTCATATGTCTAATGTTCTTGACGAACCCACCAGCAAGCGGCTAACACCAATCTTCCAGCTCTGGTCCCATATTGGGATTACTCAAGGTTATTTTCTGACTGCCTCTTCTTGTTCTGTTGCTTCCCTCCCCAATCTGGGGTATCACATTTGGCAAGTACCTACATCTACATCTCTCTTCCCTTCGTCATGTTCTTGCAGGGATCAGCCTCCACTCAAAAAACTTGGCTTTGAGTAGGTTTAGCCCTTTCTAGATCCTATCTCAAATAGATTTTAATGGTTTATTCGCCCCTACTGCTATACATCCTCCCTCCCCCAAAAGGTGACATAGGCGAAATCATCCACAAGTCAAGTATAACCAATAAAAAATATAAAAATTATATTGGTTCTTTCTATGTGGTTTTATAATTTTTTTCCAATATCTTTATAAATCTTTTATTTTTTTTCTTCTTTTACCCATGGGACTTGACATTAAGAAGTTCAGAGGTCCATCTTTTTTATTTTTCCCCCAAACTGGCTCCTAGGTATACTCTGGCCTACCAGTATTCATGGTTCAGAGGTCTTGTTTTTAAGACTTAACCATTGGTTTTGGTTCAACAGTTCCTTTTTAGTACTTAACCAAAAATTGTCAGGACATAACCATATCGATGGTTCAGTGGTCCTTCAGAAACACTCTTTTATTCTTTTCTTTGATCCACTGCTTTAAATATCTAACATGGACTCAATTCACAATCCTTCCATCCAAAAAGGTTCTTGATGGTGTAGGCGTCTATCACTATCCTAGCAATAACCTTAAATGGACTGAACCACAATGCATCCAACTTCTTCTTTCAAAACCATGCATTTCACAATAGGCAACATTATCACCTACGTGTTATTCTGATAATGCCGTTCAGTTCTTATTGTCCGTCGTTTTGGCCTTGATTCTCTTCTTCAAGTTCATATCAAATGCTTGCAATTGCATCACAACTAGTATGTTCAAAAGTCAGAGTAGGTACTGCTCAGCACTCATCCCCAATGTTGGTTCAATCACTGTATATAGTATCGGTGGTAATGCGGCCTTCCTTCCATAAAATAATTCAAATGGCGTTTTTCCTGTTGTTGCATGGTGACTTATGTTATACGTAAGTGTCACAAACTGAGGTATGTTCCTCATATAGAAGTTCTCCTTGCAACAAGCTTCCTCAGCGTCTTGGCCAGAATTCCATTGACTCATTCTACCATGCCGTTATTCTCTAGCTGGTAAGGTAATGAAAAGACTCCTTGGATCCCGATTATTTCATTCAACCTCTGTGATAATGTTGGATGTAAAATTTGTTCCTTTGTTGCTTAACAAGGCTTGTGGGCATCCATGGCGGTATATGACTTGATCCAGGATAAATCTTGCAGTGCTTGTAGCAACCACTTTCTCCAGGGCCTTCATCTCAACTAATCTAGTCAAATGGTCAATTGTAACTATAATATATTTAACTCCTTCTGTACTCATGGTCAGTGGTCCCATCACATTGATGGACACCATATGCCAGGAAAATCCAGAGAAGACCATTCAATATCCAGTCATGTTCTTGTGAGGCTTTTGCAACTGGCACTCCACACAGCAAGCCAGATAATTAACCACAAAGTAGTTGATAGACTCCCAGTAATAGTACTGGCAAATGTGGTTGGTTGTCTTCCTCAGGCCTCCATGCTCAACAACCTTATGCTCAGCTTGAACATTTGCTGCTCATTCCGATGGTATTGAAGATAATAATCGTTTTCCATCAATCATCTTAAAAACTTGTCTATCCTTGGTCTTAGTGTTTTCCATTACTTTCCTAAGTGCACTTTGGATCTCTTGAGGCTCATTCCCAATTTCTCCATTAAACATCTTTTGGACCAGCTCATCCTCTTGTTAATATACCACTTGGATCATTGTAAGCCTGATTAGCCATCCATATTCTGGTGAGAAGATCTCACTCAGTGAACTGTCTCATAGTTGTAAGCCTGAAGCTTCAATGCCCATTGGGCCAGTCATCCTTCCAGTTCTCTTAGATTATGCAGCCAATGCAGTGAAGAGTAGTCTGTCACCAAATTAAAGTGCGTCCATGAATATACACTTGAAACTGTTTACAGATGTAAAATACCACAAGGCATTTATGCTCAGTAAAGGTATAATTCCGTTCTGCTGCTGATAGCATCAGTAAAGATTCTGATATAACTGGATGATGATCCCAAAATAGCCATGGAAGATCGGCTATAATTTGCTGACAATAATTATATAGTATGGTTTTTGAGCGCCTTGAGATGAGGCGATATTGGGTCCATTTGGATGGTTATTGGATTGCTTACAGATAAGGCAATTAGTAGTCAATGCATGACAAATATTTGGTAAATCGCCTCAAACTAAGGCGATTGTGAATTAATTAAATGGTGAACTCATTCAGAATCAATAAGAATGTTGTGGAACGAATAGTCTAATTAAAAGTGTTGATATTGACCAAAGTTGCTGAGATATAAGTGATACCAGAGAATTGAAGAAGGAGGATTGAAATTAGGAAAGAGAGTGGAGCAGCGAGGATCTGCTGAATATATTATGTTAAATATAGAAGTGTTATTGGGGCAATTGCTCCTTATTATAATATTATTTATTTATTTGAGTATTTTCCAAGGACCAACGATCTCCATATCGTTCGTTTTATTACTCAGTGGGACCCTAAGCAAAAACCTCTATGGCATACCTCAACAATTCTGCCAAATTTATAAAAGTGGTTCTCTATACAGAGGTCCCATCGACCAATCACAAAAAAACAATTAAAATTCTTTAGTTGCCAGCCATGGCGCATAGTTTTGCTTTAAAAGGGGATCTCCACGATGCGCTGCACCTGTTGAATATATGGAACTCAAACTTGGCTTAGACGCTGTTAGATTTTGGGTGCAGAAGTTGCTCACTTGGTGCTTATTCCACTAAAATCAAACAATGGGGGGTTGATACCACAATTTAAATAGAAATAATTAAACTTTAAAACCTTAGGAAATTATGGTTTTTAAATTTTTATTAAGCCCAGCCAGGGATAAGGGAAAACGTACTCTCTCAATATTGGATCATTCAGTATTTAATTGTATCGAGGTTTGAGGGAAATTCAATAATAAGTTTGGAATAGCTTAGACTAGTCAAATTAGGAAAAATGTGAAGTTAACATATTAAAGCTTAGAAAACTCATTTCGTTTAGGCTGAACAATGAAGTGGGGTTATTTTGGGGCAAGATGTACCTGTGGGGTAATGACTTAGTATGCTTTAGCCAACCCCCTTTCACAAAAGATATTGCACGCTAGGAGACCCCTGCCACGCCTATAAAAGGGGTGGCCCACATGTAGGTGCTTGAATGGGACTGGTAGGGGCTGGGGTAGATCCATCCTATGGATGCCCAAGAGTCCTCTGTGAAGTCAGAGTAATTTGACTGCAAAATTGGTGTTAATTGTTCACAAGGTATTTGAACTAGTGTTACCTCAATTTGCGGGGTTCCACCAAGAATCAGTCAAGGTCTTTTGGCCAATTTCATCATGATTATTTAAATCATTATCATTATTGCAGACTAGTAAATGTCCACATTTCCCCTTCTCAGCCGATTTGGATCCACAAAATTCTTATCTTGTAGCTGAGAGGGCAAACTTACAACAGATTCTGTGCTCAAAAGTCAGGAGGAGCTTCTGCAGGAGGTTTTTATTGATAAGCTGCTTTCATTTGATGGTAATGTGTTTATTCATGGGCTTTAAAGGATTTTGAGTTTGCAACAGAAGGAGCCTTGGATTGTCAAAAAGCAAAACTATAAATATCCACCTTGGATACTAGAAGTGCCAATCAAGTCACCTGCTATCTTCCAAACAGTTCTGCTATATATCAAGAAGTAAAGGATACTGTGCTGCGGCGGTTTGGAGGGATTGCAAAGATGTCAAAGTGGAAGGCAATCTTTAACCATCAGGTTTCAGTGTAAAGAGACCCTCATCACATTTGCTGATCAATTTATGTCGGAAGCCCACATGTTAATTGGGGCAGGAACTTTATTGAATTTGACGTGTGCATTAAAATGACCTCCGTGGTGAAGCCATACCACAAGTTCTACAATTTCATGGCTCTATATTTAAAGGATGACTTACCCTTGCTTAAAATCATTTGAACCTTGCGCCATCTATCCGCTACCTTTCCTCCACCCATTACAGAGTGGAAACATACCACCGTTGTCATTAAACCTTTTTATATGGGGAAATTTAGCCGTCTAGTTTAACTTCAATCGAGTTCCCCCAATAAGTTCAACTTCTGCCCTGGACCTGATTATAGGCAACAGCCCAATTACTGAATTGAGTCTAATAATGTCAATTGCCCACAATCAATATTCGTCAAGGCTCATATTACAATAATCAGTACGCCAGACCTACGAGGCTAATTTTTTTATATTCAGTCGCCCTGGGCACCTGAGCTGAGGTTGCCCCAATTGTCAGGTCCATCATGTATATCAGGAACAGTACTATCAGTGAAAGGTCAGAGAGGAGAGAGATGGGACTTTTTACTTCTGCTATCTTAAGCTCAAACGTCCCATCTGAGTCATTCAAAAGCATACAGTAAAAGTCCCCCAATATGAAGATGCATTCCTATATCAGAAGTTAGTTGGAGGGGTAAATATTTTAAAAAGAGTGCAAACCAAAGCGGTGGTGGTTGAAGGATCTCAGATTCAGCCCATGCCATACGCTTGTTAAATATTTGACTAAGTTTCCACTAAAAAGTTGGAACTATCTGCAGATGCACCTTCCTTGAAAAGTGTAAACGTCACCCTTCCAGCCCACACTATCATCAAAGAATACCCCAAAGTTGATGAGAAGATTGCAAGTTTCCTTGGGAACAGAAATCTTTTAAATGTCCATGCATTAGCCAGTCAATATACATCATATTCAGAATGTACGTACTGTCATGGAATCTGCTAATTAAAGTAAGACTGGGCTTCCAATCTGGGTTTTAACAACCTAGTGGAATGCCAAGGGCATAAAAGTTCTGAACAGTTGCAGGAGAGATCCCCCTATTTTTCTGGTGAGGGAAATAGAAGTTAATAAACATATCAAAAGGCTCCTAAAGAAAACCAAATGTCTGCAATGGGGGCAATTGCTGGTCTTGCTGGGCATCCCTCAAGGATGGTAGAGGCAATGAGTATGACCAATCACCCTGGGTTTGCAGTTGTTGACCTTTGGCTTCATTTTACCACAAATTTTGGTCTGGATCATCATAGTAAAATTCTATAAAATCATAAAAATTTCAACATTTTTGAAATGATGATTGGCTTTGCAACTCAAAATATATCAAATTACTCTGACCATTGGGAGGCCTTGGGCCTTATCTTGCATCCATTGAGAGTTTTCAAGTTAGGTAGAGAGGTTGAGTGCATTTCCAACATGGCGGATCAATTTTATGAAATGATTTGGGCCAGATTGACCCTTGTAGAATGTCCCAGATGGTTTAGTACCTGGTTTCCACCTTGCAATGGTGTGAATGGCGAGTCCTCACCTCTTTTTTTAGCACTAGTGGTGCCCAACCCAAAAGGGGAGCCACCACGCATCTTTAATTGCATTTGGCCAAACAAAGGGATTACCATAAATTTAAAAAAATCCTAATATAGCCCCTAGGTTATCAGCCTAGCAAGCCATATCAGAAGGCGAGGAAGCTTTTGGGAAACTTTTGTCTGGCGCCCGCTTTAGCTGGTGGACCATGGCGGACAACATTGGGGTATGGGAATCAGCGACATGAGGCATTAGGAGGTATAGTTGTGGGATTTCTTCATTAATGAGGCCGGCGGTGTCCATCGCCTCAACATATTGAGCAAATTGATGCTCAGCAAAAGTGATGAGATCCAGAACACAAGTAAATGACTTGATGCGCCGTTGGGTTTGGGGATAGTTGGGGTCAAAAAGAGAGGTTTTCACTGCATTGATGCAAGCACAGCTCGCACCAAAAGCAAGCTCCTCAATTTCATATTTAGCATCCTCATCAAAATTTGAAGGGAAATTTGGGATGGGAATACCCTCAACTAGGGGTTCCATCACCCCATGGAGATGCTGGTGGAGGAGAGTTTTGGCAGGGGCAGCTGCGGCTTCCACTGCCATTTGATTGATATTCATGTAATTTGTAAAGCCGCTTTTAGAGCGAAAACAGCGGGGGCACAAATTGGGAGGATCAATAAAAAACTCCTCTAACGCAAAATCCAGCTTCACAGTGTATGGCCGGTAGCTATCATAGATCCAATCGAGACACTTTAATGGATTAAGCTCAGCTAGCGCTGGCCCAGCCACAGGAGTTGGTACAGTGGCAGAACCTGATTGGCCCTGAACAATTGACCATGGCAGCTCAGCCGAAACTGTTTCAGCCATCAACTCAGGATTCCATAACCTGGCCAAATTATCTAAATCTTTAAAAAAAAACTAAATTTTGATTGGCTACTGCTTTCAAAGCAGTGCCAGAATTACCCAGGGGTGGGGGCGGGAGGATCACGCCCCATTCAAAAAATTGGAGCGAGGCAGCCATCAGGGTGGCGCCAGAAGGAGGGGTGAAGGAAATGGCAGAGGAGGAAACCGTGGGGCACTTGCGCTTTAAGTGGTCAAGCTCAAAGCAAAAGGGGCAGATGGCGCAGCCATTTTCAACGTGCGCCCAAAAAGGATGATCAGGGGAGGACCTAATCATGGTGTGGGGAGAATCATGAGATGGATGTCAAGATTAAATGGGCGGATTGTCACAAAGGCACTAGGGCCTGCCAGATGATCTTCCCCATGGAGCACCACAAACTGCAACATGGGGTCTGCGCCATAAATGGCTAAACCCTCCGTGAGCTCATGGCAGAGGCGTTCAGGGGAAAGGAAAGAGGGCAACCTGGTGAATTGGACCACCAAAGTGGCCTCAACTGGGATCCAGGTGCGAACAGTGGGGAGCTGTCTTGGAAACGGCAGAAGAAGTTTAGACCAGCCTACCAGTCAGGATGTGTGAACACCCAAAAAGCAAGCCAGAATGCCAGAGGCATTGCTGACCATACGACTTGATATGGAGCTGGGAAATGTGATACCATGAAGTGGTGATGCAACAACAAGGTGAGGAGTATCCCAGCGGCAAACCACACTGAACCCATTCCCAACTCAGTGGTTCTAACTGCAGGAGATGGGATTATTGGGACAGTCTTGACGAGATTCTTGGCTTGAGAGGCCAACTCATTGGGGGTGATAGGGAGATGGATTCTCTCTATTTATTGTTGTACATAGGGCCATAAGATCCTCATGTATTGTTGTCAGAAATTCATAAGAGCGGGGTTGTAAAACCAAAAGTGTTGGACTTGCTGGGCCCAATCGACAATAGAGGGAGCCATAGTGACCAAAAGAATTGGTAAAGCCCACCCGGAGTGTGGGGTGACAGACCACCAGGGAAATGCCATCTGGGATGTGGTCAGAATGAAAATAAAGAAAATTTGATTTTTTTGGCAAAAATTCATTGGAAAAGGAAAGTAAGAAAATTGACCACAATTTTCTCAGTGCCATGCAACTGATTAAATAGTGGTCAATTGGGTAGTGACAGGATGGGGTCAGGGCCCATAAATTCGACCTAACTGGCGAATTGTTTGGGAATGGGGGGTTTATTCTTTGGGAACTGACATCGCAAAATTTGGTGGCAGGCCGAGTCTCTGTCAGTTTGACCTCAAACATCCAAACCAGCTCTCGACTACATTTCCAATGATTAGCATGATG
>JAKSZP010008722.1:0-26929 GCA_022478985.1 Massospora cicadina | reverse complement strand
GGGTAATCTGATTGGGTGCAAGCGACAAAAGGGATTTTGCCATAACCTGATTGAGTTTCAACAACCTCAGCATTAGTTGCCAGTGTCAAATTTGAATTTAGTTATAATATAATTACTGGGGCCAATCTCTGATACTTCATATTGGGCTTACCCCAATTTAATGGGGAGCCCAATCAAGCATCTGCCTGTAGGCAGGTTGCAATCCCTAGTCAAGGCTTCCCCCAATAAAGGGAGAATCAAGCCAAACCCACAGCAAAGGCAATCACTATGGACAGTTACAAACTGCCGGTGACCTACAAAGAAAGCTACTGAGAAACCTGGCAAAGCAGCACAGGAAGGGCAAGGGGTCCCTTCCCATTGCACCTAAGGCGCTATGGGGGGAGCCTTCACAATAGGGACGTTGAACATCGCTGGTCTCAAGGACTCGACATCCCAAGTTAGAGAACTGAGCTTTTTTAAAGAATAATTTACAATTGGACAGCCTGGCCATTCAGGAAACCCACTGTCCACATGATGCTGAGGACACATGGGCAGCCATGCTTCTCCCCTCTCTTTCTTTTTGGTCACCACACTGTGGGGTGCTTATACATGTAACTCATAGCTTTAAATTTATTTCTAAAATATTGTACCTAAATGGACATGTGCTGGTCATGTTCTTTTCATGGGGAAATGAAGTGCACTTTGTCATTAATATTTATGCCCTGACCTATGCATGGGCTCACCAGGAATTCCTCTCGGCCATAACATCCCTCCCACTTCCACCTGATCCATCTGTGGCGGGCGACCTGATCTTCTGTGCCAACCCAGCCACTGACTGCTGGCCTTCAACGCCTACCACCCCTGCAGGGGCACATTGAACTCTGCATTCTTAAAGCAACCTTGGGGCTTTTTGATACCCTCTACAAACATGCATTACTGCTACCCAACATGTCCCTCCCTTGTTTACAATGGTAAGCTGTGGTCTATGTCCCACATTGACCTCATTCTTGCCCCATTGAACTTTCAGCCCCAGATTGCGCACTTCACAATGACAAAGATCAATTTCTGACCACAGGTTGGGTTCAATTTACTTCACTTTATTAAGACCAGTGGCACAGGCGCCAAAGTAGTGCAAACCTCGTCTGGCCAAGATCACGTTGCACATGTTTACCTCATGGGTGGACACCAAAACTTTGGCATTGGAGTTCGCCACAACATCCTGTGTGGGCCCACTTTCTACATGTCAAACTTTAATGCAAACACCATCCTACATACATGCCACATCTCATCACGTCACTCTCGGAATGCATCAGCAGGAATTAAGCACAAACTAGTGGAAGTGGGCCACCTGAAGTCTAATGCCCTCAATTCAGGGTACAGCCCAGATTGGGGTTATAAGTGGCAAAAGTATCCGCTCTTATAATCGCACTGGTAAGACATCAAAAACATCGTGTTTGTGTTCAGTATAAAGCAAAAAAAATAACGGCGGGTGACACATGATCCACCTTCTTTTTCCATAAATTCCTTGAACTGTGACAGAGCATGGCCTGCACACAGGTAAGGCAGCCTGACAACTCCGTCTCAGAAATTCCAGCTGCTATGGCTTTCAAATTTTAAAACTTTAACTCCAATTTGTATCAATCCAAATTCCGTCAAACTGGCTGAAATTGATGGGTTTCTCAATGGTGCACATAACCGCACCATTTCCCGTTGCCCAGAGCTGATGAATGAAATTACTCATGTTGAACTCTAGTATGCCATTCATGGTGCACTGCACAGGAAGTGCCCAGGCCCAGATGGGATACAGTATGGTTTCTTAATATTTTAGTTATTGCTCCTCTCTGATGCTTGCCTCAATGAAAAATGTCTCTTAGAAACGCGCCTCCTTCCTGGGGGCCACAAGCATACATGATTACGCTGTATAAAGAAGGGGATAATCTGGACTTGGCCAACTGGCGCCTCATATCACTCACTAATACTTAAACTAAATTATTTACTAAAATTATGGCCAACTGCCTAGGGGTAGTTGCTTCTGAAGTAAACTCCTCTGAGCAATTCAGTTTCATTCTCAAGTGGTCAACATTAAACAACATTCAAACTGTAGCCAATTTCTGTCAATCCTCGGCTACTGGGGCGCTTATTTTCTTAGACAACAAAAAGCTATGATAGGGTCAACTGGGAATACCTCAAAGCTTGACTCCACAAGTTCCACCTCCCTTACCAGTTCATTAATTGGGTGATGCTTCACATGGAGTCTGCCACAATGGTTGTGCATGTCCCTGGCTTCCTCACTGATGTGGTTCACCCTCAAAGGGGTCTCCTCCAAGGGGACCCTTTAAGCCCACTCTTGTACAACTTAAGCCTCAACTAACTTTTACGCAATGTGAATGACCCTCTTGCTGGTGTCCATGTGCAAGGCGTGGACCAGTTAAGATGCTGGCATGTGCTAACGATTGTGTGGTTGGGGTGTCTAACAACCATAATGCACGCGAAATGGAGACAACATTTCAGGATTAACCCAGCCTCAGGAATGCCGCTCTTAACGCCTCCAAAACCAAAGTCATTCTCCTCGGCCAGTACTAAGACCGCTGGTCACTAGCCCCATAGTCAGCCTGCTTTAGCAGCTAACTTTCTTGTTTGCTTGTCCCGCCCATCCAATTCTGCCCGCTTGTGATCCCTTTTATGCCAAGACCCACTGATGGTCCAGTGCGCCATTTGGGAGTGTGGTTGCAGGCGGGAGGGTACGCCTCATTTGGTAATGGAGCACCACATCCTTGACAATGTTACAAAATGCATTGCCTCCCTCAGAGCCCATAAGACTACCCTCACTGGCAGGGTTGTTCTTGCCAACTTTATGCTCCTATCTAAATACTAGTTTGTGTCCCATGCTGTCGACATTCCCTCATCTTTATTCACCTCTTTATACGCCCTCCTACAAGGGTGGCTTTGGTGATGCCGCCCTCCCCAGTGCGCCTGGATGTCATTTTTGGCCCTCGCCATAGTGGTAGTATGGGACTACTCAACTATGAGGCTTTTGCCACCAAAATCCTAAGCAACTGGATCACAGCAATCACCAGCCCCACACTTCAGACCAACACTGGTTGTGCACAGCCTGCGCTAATTTTTACAGCACCCTGTGCCTTCGCAATCCTAACCACCCCATTCTCTGCTTAACTATATGGCCTCTCATCCCTCTGCTGCAGTCTCGCATGGGACGCCACCCCACATAAAACGTATTCTCCTCTCCATGCAGAGCGCTGAGTGGAGAATCAGTATCAGTGGCCATACCGCCAAGAGGGGTCACTCTACGCCCAATTTCAAACAAAAAGTCTGTTGACAAGCCGTTTTGAACAAACTGGATCCCCAACGTCCTCACCTCATTACCCGTGTGGGCTATCTTGACAAGCTGGACATCCCATAATCTTTGGAGACCCAGAAGGACATTTGGCGGTACACTCACTGTTGAGTAATTGACTGGACCTAATCGTCAGATATTTGATAGGGACATAATAAGGTTAGCTGTTTAAAAACATATTATGGATCATATCAGATATCAGCGATTATGGACCAGGTATATTCTAAGCTTATGCAAAGCTTAGAATACGCAGCCTAGCAATTTCACTTATTTATTCAACTATGATGACATGGGCTCTAGGGCTTTGCTGGTTAGGTTAGACTTAGATTAAGTTTTTACTTAATGACTCAGGCATGTGGGCTTTGTTGTCTATGTCAAAATTAGTTTTTTTATGTCAGTCAAGTTTTTGATTGAATTAAATACTATCTAGTGATACAAATCACCTTGGTATGTGCTGCCAATTGCATGTGAAAGTGAATTGGTTCAGCTATTTTGAGGTATGATGAAACGCCATCTCAAGGATGATGATGGTGTTTACTATGACTCTGAGGCTGAGCATGATGCCCTGAGTCAAAGTATTTGTAGATGTCATTACAAAATTTTTACGTGGCCAAGGGTCACTGAAAGTAAGGCGTCATGGGTAAGATGTGGTTAACATTGAATCCTATAATACCCTTGCATTTACACTAGTAAAATCATCCTTTAACTTCTGGATAAAGTTTATAATTTATTTTAAAAACTTTTCGTGTTATTACTTTATTTTATATTAAAGTTGATTTTCACTTGGGATCAGTAGGATCAGGGCAGCGTGCCATCGTCCAAGTGAAATGACTGGGTATACAATTGAAGTATTACCAAAAAGCTATATCAAATTTAAATTCACCATCTTGTTTATTGTCCTCACACAATAGATGCCCGAAACTACATCCCACCCTTGAAGAAGAACCAGCCCTCTGAAGCAGACACCCAAATTCAACAAGTGGCGCTCATGGCTGGGACTGCAGATGGTGATCGCGCAAAACAAGGGAGCAACCCCAAAAAATATTAAAACCATCTCCAGGCCCAATGGGAACACTGAAATGACTGTGTCCCAGATTTATTGGGAAGAAGTACCCATTATTACTTATCCTGACAATCCCATTTCACCTGAAGAGCTGGAACGTCTTGAGCAGCAGTTGTTAAGAGGGTATCAATTAGGACAAGGGCCCGCGGACAATAGTAGCAACCCTTTTTACCATCAACGACAGCAAGATTTGTTGTAAATGAGATATCTTGCTCATCATCAATTAAGTGTAGCTCAGATCCAAAACAATTTAATTGGGATAGAGAATATCACCCATTACTTAATTGAATTCGTACATCCCACCTCTAGAAATTCTCAGATGACAATCGCCTGCCATCATGAAGTCATTACTGAGTTAGCGAACTTCTCTCGCAACTCCAGCCAGGTGGGCCAAATTCTAAATGAGTGATTGGAAGCCAACTTCTCTGAGGTCCATTCGAGTTTGGAGGCAAATCACAACTTAGCCACTTAGGCTAATGACTGGGTAGCAGTATTAGCACAAGAGCTAAATGACAGATTGCATCCTATCTTTGAAAATTTCTTAGAGGAAAGAGGAGTCACCTAATCTTGGGTCAGCAATATCACTCAGACTTCTAATAATGCTTCAGAGTCCATGAGGCTTAATCACGAAGCTCAAGAGGCACAGTTAAACCATAACAATGAATTCCATGACCAGTAGAAGAGCCTGAGCACCCAAATTTCGCAGATGAAGGATGAATACACCAAAAAATCAATTACTGGCAAACACAATTTGAAGGATTAACGGGAAAAAATGAAAAAAATCAATACTCTATTGATAATCTTAATATGCAGATCAATAATCTCAATGACAATGTTAAAATTATTAATAAGTCAATCAATATCTCCATGGAGAATTGACTAGTGTAAGAAGGCCATAAAAGAAAAGAACCAAGTGATTTCCACCTTGCAGCTACAAGCTACTAGCCTGAATGAGTAAATCGCAAAATTAAAATTAAAAAACTGAAATCATGTCAATTGGGAAAATGAAATCAATGAGCAAATTTGAGCTCTGGATGACAGGTGTTGTCAGTGTGCTACAACCCACTTGACTGGAAATTCTTCTGAATATTATGAGGATGAAGCTTCAGAAATAGCTACCAAAATGGACGCTGAGCTACATTGATAACTGCCTAGTATTATGGTTACCTTGGCCAACCCTAGCGCCTCAAACCGGGATACAATGCCCCAACACCCCTAGTACGCCTGGCACTAGTCAACCTAGAAGTAATCGTGATAACCAGGAATGGTGAAGTGATAATTATAAACCAGCAAACCTGCTGGCCTTTGACAAGAACGGAGGTATTACCACATTTATCAAACGTTTTGAAATGGCCATGCATGGGGCCAGCGACCACAACAAAGCAGCCACCATGATCAATTGCTTGGATGAATGGAGCAATGAGTTGATTATGTCTCACATTAAAAAATCCAACATATGCTGAAGTCAAGGAGGCCATGCTTCATGAATTTGGAGGTCCAGAATGGATGTCAACCAGAAAATCCAAGTTTAGAATTTTTCAGCTTTAAGAAAGATGAAGCAATTAATAAATTTGTGGATCGATTCTATCACAAAGCTCAGGTTCTCTTAGGCGCACGGGCTATGGTCGATTTTGATGCCAAGATTGCACTAGAGCATGCAGTAGAACCTTACCCTAATCTATCAAACACCCTATTGCCTGCTTTTGTGCAAAACCTTGTGACATCTGAATTGGTTGACTACTTGTGCAGATGCTCAAAAAATTATGGCCCTCCTAATACTGGTTACAAATTGGGAACTGCTGCCTTTGCTGAAAAGCCCTTTGAAACCAATAAAAAGATTGACAGTAATCCTCCTATAAGAAATGAGCAAAACTTGAATGCAAGAGCCCACGGTCAGTGAGTGAATTACTTGCTTTAATTGCCATCATAAAGGTCACTATGCTTCCTAATGCCATTAGCAAAATGTCAATGTAGTCCTTCCCGACACCATGCAAGAGGAGGGAAAGAACAAGCACACTAGATGCGGTATGCTCAATTGTTCCTAAGACACTAGTCCCACCCAATCAACAAGAAAACAATGGCCACAGGGCCTCATTAGACAATGAAATTAATTCTTATTTAGTATCAAACGAAGATTTCTCAAACATACATGCAGTAAATCGCTCCCAGAGTAAGGTTGTCATACCTGAAGCCTCTGAGGTAGTCGCTAAACCCTATGTGCAACAGATACTTGAGAATATTCCAGCCGATGGGCAAGCAATGCAGCAGATACCCCAAGCCTGAAAGGGGTCAATATAGCAATGCCAATTAACACATTCATCAATGAATGTCCCAGTATTGGGAATACTCTGAAGCACACTCTTAACTCCCTGGATTCTTCCCATATTCACTTAGTAAAATCTATTAATTCTTATTACTCTGAGTGCACTTATGTGGATATTCTGGTCAACAAGGTTAAAGATGTAGCTATTGTTGGTAGTGGAGCACCTGTAAACATTGTTTCCACGAAGCTGGTTAAGAAACTGAAAATAGCTCCAGATATTGACCATCATCAAGAATATGTGACCGCAGGCCTTAACAGCACTAAGAGTGAATGAGCTTACAGCGCTTTGCCACTACAATTTGGAACTTTGGTAGTAGCTGCACCTGCTATAGTGCTAAAAAAACACCAATTATGACATATTAATTGGAACAAGTTTTTTAAGGACCTATGGGATCTCCTGCGATTTTAAAGAAAACATCTTGACGATATTAGGCCAATCACTTCCAATTTATTAATCTCACAACAATATGAAGACCACAAGCCGTCGTAGGAATTTTATCAATATATCCTATACTAATGGGATAATACCAGTAGGGTATATTCAGAGGGGGAATTGAAGTCGCCCCATGCCAACTTCCATAAACGAAAATTGAGGAATACCGCTACATGTGAATAAGGACGTGACAATAGCTCCAGGCCATCAACTGGTTATGAGAACTGGGACCACACTGGATATTCCAGAAGGACTGTATGGGGAGGTCATACCCCCGTGGCATCATTATCCAATGGAACCTATTGTGGCGCCTGGAATAATTATACTGGGGCATGGAGAGATTGATGTCTTACTAGAAAATTTGACCAGCTGAAATATTAAGGTCAAGAAATTTCAAATAGTCACTTTTGTGCACCTACTTCCGAGGGATGAGTTAATATCAGCTGTCAAACTGGTGATTTATCTGAGTTCAGCTTACCAACCCAAGCCCTTGGGGCACATGTGGTAATACCCTGAGAATCATTCACCAGATTATTGGAACAACAGAAGAATGAAGCACTAGAGTTGTTTAAATGATACTCCGAAATTTTCGCTAAAGATGACCCTGATTTAGATTGTGTAAAAGGAGTTCAGCATTTTGTGGATACCGGGGATCATATGCCTATTAGAATGAGGCCAATTCAGCGCCCCAGAGCCAGTAACAAAATAGTCGGTGAAGAGCTAGACAGATTACTGAAAAGCGAAATGATAGTGCCTTCCAAAAGCCTGTGGGCCAGCCTCATTTTAATCTTAAAGAAGAAAGACAGCAGCAATCAAGTTGTGATTGAGTATCAAAGCCTCAATGCCCATTACAAAAAAGGATTTGTATCCATTGCCCAGAATTGATGATGCTCTGGACCATCTGTTAGGGGCAAAGTACTTTACCACAATGGACCTCATCTCCAGATATTATCAAATTGAGTTGCCACCAGAGGAGCAGGAAAAGTGCGTGATGATTGCTGCTCAAGGGCTTTTTAACTGACACGCATATCACAGGGGCTGTGTAATGCACCGGCAACCTTTCAGCGTGCAATGGACATAATTAGGGGGACCTTAAATTGTCCTGCATTCTGGTGTACCTGGATGACATCAATGTCTTTTTTGCAAACATTTTCCGAACATCTGGAGCACCTTGAGCAAGTGTTCAAACGTCTGTTGAAGGCCAATCTGAAGATAAAACCTAGAAAATGCCAATTATTTAGAGAACAATTGGAATACCTTGGGTTTGTCATTGATTCCAAGGGCTTGTGGCCTCAGCCTCAAAAGGTGGAGGCGATTAATAATATGCAACCTTTGACAAGTATAAGAGATGTTCAAGTGTTCTTAAACATGGTAGGATACTATCAAAGATTTGTAGAAGGGTTCACAAAGATTGCCGAGCCTCTATTCCACTTGCTACAAGGAGGAGTTTGTTTTTGCTGGGCAGAGGAATGCTAAGCCTTCGAGGCTTTGAAAAACAAAATGAGCTCAGCGCCAATCCTCCAATATCCCAATTTCAGAAAGTCTTTTATCATACAAACCGACGTTTGTTGACTGTGATTGGTGGTGTGCTATCACAGATTGGGGATGATGGCAAGGAGCATCCAGTCACTTATTGCAGCAGGACGCCGAATAAGCATGAGCGTAATTATATGGTGACCAAAAGAGAATGCCTGGCTGTCATCTATGCTTGTAAACATTTTGAGTTTACATTCACGGCACCAAATTCAAGTAGTAACAGATCACAGCTCATTACAATGGCTCCACAATCTCAAGGAACCTGAAGGATGGTTAGCCCGCTGGGCTCTGAAATCACAAGCATACAATTATGAAATTATTCATAGAGCTGGAACGGGCTTTACAAAATACAAACGGACTATTGTGACTTCCCATTGTAGCTGTCCTGAGAAATTTGGCCGATGAGCTTCATGAAAAAATGATTAACCAAATGTATAGAGATGAACCACCCAAAGTTTAAAAGGTGATCGAGAAAGCATCAATTGACACTGAATATCAAAATGGAATTCTATACAAACTTAAGCCCGATGGACAATGTCAAATCTTCCCAAAACCTTCTGACCAAATGGAGATTATTACACAAGCACATAAGGCTGTCAGACATTGGGAAATGACTAAGATGCTAGAATTAATTCGAGCCAGTTACTATTGGGATTCCATGCAATTTGATATCCAAGATGTGCTCAAGAAATGTCATTCATGCCAAATTGCAAAACCTATGAAGTCAAATGTGAAATATCGGTTGATCAAACCCAACTGGGCCTGGCATACCATATCAATTGATGTAATTGCCCCCTTGACTGTGAGTAGCCTAGGCAACAACTACATAAAGTGTTGCTATTGACCATCTAATGAAATGGGTGGAAGCAAAAGCAATTCGAGACATTGGGGCCCTAACTACTACCAAGTTCATTATGGATAATATTATCCATAAGCATGGATTCCCCCAGAAGATATTGACAGACAATGGCACGAATTTTACTGCACAAATGGTACAACAGTTAAATGAGTTGATGTCTATCAAATGAGTGTTGTCAACACCATGCCATCCTGAGACTAATGGTATGGTAGAGCGAGTGAATGGCAATTTAGTCAGCATTTTATGCAAAAATGCAGCCTTGGCGCCTTCACAATGGGCAACCACAATTAGTGCAACCATATTTGCATACAATATCAGACACCACAGCAGCACAGGCCACTCTCTGTTTCGACTTTTGTATGGTAGACAGCCCGCTCTACCTCCATTATTATACTCAGTACTCAGCTCACCCGACGCAATTAACCCAGATAACTATGTCAAGCAACTGGCGAAAACCTAATCAAGTTGCAATTGGAAGCTTATCAAAATGTGATTAGTCAAAAAAACTATTCAGAAGAGCTATGATGATGCCAAACGGACTATGGTGAATAAGTTTTATGAAGGAGATTTTTAGTATATTGTGACACTCATAGCGCAGGCCGCGCACACAAACTAGCCTCGCTCTGGAAGGGTCCATTTATCATTTTGGATAAATCATCTGAAGATGTATATACCATTAAGGATCAAGGCGGCTGGGTTGTGAATTGAGTACATGCTAAGTTCCTTCATCTGTATCATAAGAATAATAATATAAAGAAAAAAATATTAATAAAAAAGAAAAAGAAAAAATAAATAAAAAACAATAAAATAATAAAAAGTAATGAAAAAATAATACTAATTGCAAGCAGTAGAGTTTATTTTGTTAAGTTGATGCTTTGCTGGCATTAGAACTAGGTTCCCCCTCTTTGGTAGGGGGAGGAGAGCGCAACAGAACCGGAGAGAGGCAAATTTTATACAAATCCTGACTATCTAGACCCTGGCGGAGATGTGCCAAACCCAAGAAAGCTTGGCACCAGGCATGTTGGCCCTGTCAGCTTAGGAAAGGTCATCAAACTAAAGGGAAAGTCCATTGGTAGGGACTTCAGAATAGGCAGGAGAGATTTAGATCTGGAGTAAATGCTGCCGAAAGGAAGAAACAATTGGCAAGAAGACTCTCAAGGCAAGGGTAAATGGAGGGGAGGAACTCCTTTGCGCGAAACATTTGGGAATGGGCCTCATCTAATACCCTGCACATGTTAGGCACAGTATCAGTGGGGAGTGACAAAGGAGGGAAGTGAACACATGCACTTAAAAGAGCCATCTGGGGGACAAACTTCTCAGGAAGCCCCTTAGCCAAGATCTTAAAAAGGGCTCAGTATAGCACCAGGATGCGCCGACCCTTTGAAACCTGAGTCTTGAGACCTTACGCAATGTGAAATTGGTATGAACCAAAGTGGGTTCACACCAAATCCTAGCAACAGAGTTAGCGAAAACAAGGGCCTGGTTGGCCTCAAAGGCATCATAAGTGGCAACCTCAGGACCGGTTGCAAGTGCAGATGACAAGTAGGCGTTCACGAGCTCTGACATTGAGTCAGGCTCAAGATCCAACAATGCCATGCGGCCCGCACAAAGGGAGGAAGCAAGACTTCTCGCAGGGAAGATGTTAAAAAGTGAAAACAATAAGTCCAGAAGAAGATCCCCATCAAAGCAAATTAATCTCAGATCAGGGTTTCTTTGTACTGAACAGCTTCCAAAGGCTGAAGAGATACTAAATATGTCAAAAGGGGATCCTGCTTGACCCATTAGGATGTTCAACTAACTGCACCTGAAGCCACGGAGGCTTGTTCAGGTTGATCAATTTGTGCTATCACAACAGGTTGTAAAACCAAACTTTCTAGTATTGTTGAAGTGTAGCTGGTCGACCCAGCTTGAGGAACCATGGGCAACACACCTGAGTTGATAATAGCTCGCCGCATGGACTTGCTTAGCCTTAGGAAGGCTAATCAGTATGAGGCGGAAAGGCTATTGAGATAACGTTTGTACTTGGAGGAGCGCGAAAAGCCAGACATTGTGAACTGAGAAGAAGGGTACCCGCCACTTATATCCAGTCGAGGCGGTGGAAGTTTTGAGTAATTGAATACCTATTTGTCAGATATTTGATAGGGACATAATAAGGTTAGCTGTTTAAAAACTTATTATGGATCATATCAGATATCAGCGATTATGGACCAGGTATATTCTAAGCTTATGCAAAGCTTAGAATACGCAGCCTAGCAATTTCACTTATTTAATCAACTATGATGACATGGGCTCGAGGGCTTTGCTGGTTAGGTTAGACTTAGATTAAGTTTTTACTTAATGACTCAGGCATGTGGGCTTTGTTGTCTATGTCAAAATTAGTTTTTAATGTCAGTCAAGTTTTTGATTAAGTTAATTACTAATTAGTGATACGAATCACCTTGGTATGTGCTACCAATTGCATGTGAAAGTGAATTGGTTCAGCTATTTTGAGGTATGATGAAACGCCATCTCAAGGATGATGATGGTGTTTACTATGACTCTGAGGCTGAGCATGATTCCCTGAGTCAAAGTATTTGTAGATGTCATTACAAACTTTTTACATGGCCAAGGGTAACTGAAAGTAAGGCGTCATGGGTAATATGTGGTTAACATCGAATCTTATTAATATAACTCTTGCATTTACACTAATAAAATCATCCTTTAACTTCTGGATTAAGTTTATAATTTACCTTATAAACTTTTTGCGTTATTACTTTATTTTATATTAAAGTTGACTTTCACTTGGGATCAGTAGGATCAGGGCAGCGTGCCATCGTCCAAGTGAAACGACTGAGTATACAATTGAAGTATTACCAAAAAGCTATATCATAAATTTAAATTCACCATCTTGTTTATTGTCTTCACACAATAGACGCTCAAAGCCACATCTCACCCTTGAAAGAAAACCAGCCCTCTGAAGCAGACACCCAAATTCAACACTCACCATCCTTTTTTACAACCCTAGTTTCGCGCTCATGTGTGAAGCTGCCTGCATAAGGTGTACACATGGCTGAGCAGTCCAATGCCTCATAATCTTCATGAATAGTATGTGGTCAATACAGATCATTTATCCATTGCTTGGAAGAATGTTCGCCATCACAGGCAATATGGCTGGATGTTATACGCCTCTTTTTCCAGGAGAGTGATTAGGCTTTCAGCAAGTCTAAAAACATCGTCGCCTTTTCTATGACCTCACCTATCCACCTTTCACTCCGCACCTTAATTGTTGCAAATCTCTATGGACAATAAACACTATTGTCCTTGATGCACTGTCTGGGACCACACCAACCCTCCATGAAGCTGTGCGTCACTTCCACTCCCACATCCCGGATCACTTTCAAGCTAGGTCGTTTGATCACATGCCATCCTGCCAACGCCAGTTGGTAACATTCTGGTTCCCCATCTTGTTCCTCTTGTCAGACCTATTCCTTCATTCATGCATTGTTTTAGACCATCCCCCTGTGTCACTCCCCCTCTTCCTTCCACTGGAAGTCCTTCTGGCAACAAGAGGTTGCTTCAGCTCCTCTGGGGTGCCTCTAGTTTTCTTGGTGTTTTGTAGTTGATGTTTATTGGAAGTGCCCGTTTCAGGTCATCCTTCCCAAATAAATTATAATATATGATAAGATAGTAACATTATTGTACTTTTTGAAGTTAAAGGGAATTAATGATACATTGGTAATGGCAAAGAGTGATTCATCGATCATTATTGACTCTCAAGTGGTTGTCCATCATTGCGTCTCACCTGAAAGGTCATCTGATCTTCTTGATCTCCTGGTAATAGTTTTGTAGCATAAATTAAATTAGTATTCATCTCAGATAGGAACTCTAGCAATAGTCCAGAAATAGAGTTCCAACTTGCTAGCTTTCAGAATGAACAGTGGATTATGATATTGCGATCTTTGGGTCACTAAATATGGAGCCATGTGAATATGGCCTTATAGTTAGGTATAAATAATTGCAAATATAATAAAAGGCTTATTAACTGAATTAATTTATGTTATTCCAAAATTTGAAGCTTTTATTTATACTATATAGTCAAACCTTAATCTGGGTCTTACAGGGCCATTTGAGAATTTCAGAAATCATGTCCCATATCTTGCAGCTTTTTTTTCTCGTAACAATCACTTTAGTTACTACGATTTGATTCAAACAGCAAATTTGGATAATCACACATAGGAAAGATGGGCGACTTTATCAATAAAAATAATACAACATGGGTGAGCATCGCGGTGAGTGGTGCACTTAATGGTGCAACTAAGGGCAAGAAACGCCCTGGAGGGGGACCAGGAACCCAATCCGCAAAGAAATCGCAAACTCAGACACCATCTGGGTTTATAGTATTCACTGTAAAGCATGTGCAATATATGTACATTCAGTTCAACCAACCCTTGTCAAAGGTGGAGCATGGGATCAGACTCTTCCTTGGGGATGAGTAACCGACCCTGTGGGATAAAACATGTGAGGCACAGCCCTCACTTTTCCCTCATGCGGTGTATGTAGCTACCAATAACATGAGCTGCTGCTGGATCAATATTGGTTTTAAAACAGCCAATGAAGCCAATACCGCAGCAAAAGTCTGTGTGGAAATTGCCCTCCCTGAGGGCAAAAAAATCGTGTGCACCACGCGCACCAGATGGAACAAAGCAAAAACTTTATTCATTTCTTTTGACTCGCTCCCCACCAACCTTCCTCATAAGGTAATTGAGGAGGAGCTCCGCAAAGGTCTTGTGGCTTATGGAGAAATTCAGCAACTCAAATTACAGCAATTTCGCCTGATGCCCAACCTGTGAGTGGGCAAAGCTATCGCCGTAATCAACCCCTTCTAAGAAGTGGAAGAGGACTTATCCTGAATTCCCCGCACAGTAGAATTTCACTTTGCAGATGGGGGCCAGTCAGCCACATTCTGAGTTAGACCAGAATGCGCACCACCCATTTGCAACCACTGTGGCTAACTGGGCCACAAAGAACATGCATGCCCTGTGAAAGAGGGCTTAATGGAAAATGATTATTGTGAGGAAGCAATGGACAAAGATAATAAAAACTTCGCCAAAATGACTGATGGTCACCACCCATTCCGCTGGGGTGAAGATGGACTATACTCCATTGTGGACCCAGTTAAAAGCAAACAACATAAAGCAGCACAAAAAGCCTGCAAGCGAGCAGTGGCTGAAGCAGCCGCACACGCAGAGTCCGCCATTAACCCTGGAAAAATTTGGGAGGATATTTAGGATATTCACCAAACCAACCAATCAGAACAATATGCTCAGGTCAAAAATTTTCACAGTAACCTGACTGAGTCACAAAGCGACATCAGTCATGCACATACTGAGGAACAATGCAACCGCAATTTGGGTGAAAATGCGGTGCACAATTCACCAAAGTTGAACCTCAAAAAATAAAATTCAATCAACAATCCGCATCAAATCAACATGAGACCTATGCAGGAAAAGTTGACGCAGATGCAAAAAAATGCAATTCCCTTGAATTATTGGGTCAGATCAAGGGAACCAACAATGGTGGTGAAAGAGTTGGAGTACAGACGCGGAGCATGGCCAAAATGAGCCACGGTGGGATAGGGCCAGAGGGCCCTCCCAACTGCTCCTGAGGCGCCACAGGCACCTCAGTGTCAATAGGGATGCTAAACATTGCGGGAGCCAGGGCTCATACGTCCCAAGCCAAAAAGCTGGAATTCCTGCAAAAACTCTTGTAGACATCTTGGCCATCCAAGAAACCCACTGTCTATAAGGGGAAGAATGATCCTGGTCAACCAGGGTCGCACCATCACAATCAGTATGGACGTCTCACTGTGGGATGATTGTCCAAAACAACAAAAATATAAAATTACAAATTTGTCATCACATTTATGCAGTCGAGTCCTGGTAGCAACAATCACATGCCAAGAGGAAATAATTTCAATATCATGTATCTATGCACCATGCACTGCAACCGAGAGAAAACAATTTTTGAAAACATTCCTACTCTCACCCTCCCACCAGATACCATTATGTTAGGCGATTTCAACTGCTGGGATAACCCCAATATGGATTGATGGCCTAATCCCAGGAGATACCCACCTGGACACATTGAATTCCGCACAATGAAGGCATCTCTTGGCTTACAGGATGCTCTTCCCCCAGTTCACCACTCCTTCCCCACATGACGTGGCCCAACATATGTGAGGGAGTGCTCATATTGATGAGTCGCATTGACCACATCCTCATTCCGCAATCCCACTGCTCAAGAATCTTCAAATTTACAACAAAAAAGATCAATTTTTCTGATCACCGATTAGTTATGGTGCAGTTAGTGCCAACCCAATCCCACGCACAGGTGTCACCTTGGAGAAAGCTTCACCCAGAAAAATAAAATTGCCCAAGATATCTGACTGGGTTGAAAACGAGGCTATGAACCCAGAATTCACAGCCCCATTCACTTTGGATCCCATCGGAACATGAGAAAATTTCAAAAAGGATTTAATCAACAAAACCCAACATATTGCATCATGTAAGTACATCGCGGACATGGTCACAATCAAGAGTACCTTGGCGGAACTAGACCACCTGGAGATAAATACTCTGAGATCTGGCTATAGCCCCAACTGGGACGCAAATGGGCAGAAATATCTGTCCCACTTAACAATCTCATCTTTGAACACCAACACAGAATCAAAGTATCAAACAAAAATAAGTTCATAAAGGAAGGAGAAACCTGTTTGACATACTTTTTCATCCAATTCCACTCCTGCAGAAACCAGCCCATGTGCACACAGGTCTGCAAGACCAACGGCACCATGGCAACTGACCCTGAGGAGGTCAAGGCGGAAGTACGCCGCTATTATACCAAATTATATTGCAAAACGCCAACAGATTCACAAAAAATTAAAGAATTTATACAAACTGCCGAGATACAAAGTACACCACAGAATTACAACATACTATCTCTAATTACACGAAAAGAGCTTTGGGAGACAATTCGCGGTGCACCACGTAGGAAATGCCCCGGGCCTGATGGGATACCCTACAAATTTTAAAAAAATATTCATCTAATCGCTCCCCTCCTATTGGCGTCTATGAACCAGAGCTTGTTGGAAGCACGCTACTACCAGGAGGCCATGAATCCTACATTATAACCTTGTATAAAAAGGGTGACAAGTTGGACTTGGCCAACTGGCGCCCAATTGCACTCTCCAACAATGACACAAAAATTCTAACAAAAATTTTAGCATCTAGATTAGGTGCAATTGCATCTGACGTCCTATCACCCAACCAGTTTGGGTTTATACCAGGGCGTTCAATCTGGAACAACATACACCCTGTTGCAAACATTTGCCAATCCAAAGCAACTGGTGCCCTGGTCTTCTTGGATCAGGAAAAGGCTGATGACCGTGTTAGCTGGCCATACCTAAAAGAATGTCTACACTTTTTCAAACTCCCACCAAGATTCATAAAATGGGCGATGCTCCTAACAGAATCTGCAACCATGGCTGTATGCGGCCCTGGATTCCTAACAAACAAGATTAAACCACACAGAGGGCTCAAACAAGGGGATCCCCTCAGCCCACTGCTATACAATTTCAGCTTTGACCCACTCCTCCGAATAACTGACTCACGTCTCATGGGGATAACAGCACAAGGACAACCAACAGTCAAGATACTGGCCTTTGCGGATGACCGCATAGCAGGTATAGCAAACAATGAAGATTCCCGACAGCTGGAACGCACTCTAGAGGAATACTCCAAGGTGAGCAATGCATCGCTCAACAAAAGAAAGACAGAAATCATCCTCTTAGGCAAATACACAAACAACTGGGCCACAACATCAGAACCTCATACTTACACACGAAGAAAAACCCAATCATTTTACCCTTTGCATCACCTCTCACCACCACTCCTGTCTGACACCTTGGAATTTAGCTAGAATCAGGGGGATATGCTAATGAGACAATGGAAAGTAACCTGTTACAACGGGTATCCAAACGCGTCGCCTCCCTCAAGGGAAGAACCCCAGGATTAACAGGACGAGTTAAGTCGTTAACTCGCTCATCCTCCCAATACTGTGGTACCAGGCCCACGCGATCGCCTTCTCACCCACCTTTATAACCTCAATCCGTGCGCTTATCCAGGGCTGGCTGTGGCCTGGCTCTCACCCTCCTATATGGATGGAAACACTATTTGGCCCATGCTCAAGCGTAGGCATGGGACTAATAGATTTTGAGAGCCACGCCAATCACATCCTAGGTACCTGGATAAAGGAAGTCCTTGCTCCAGACCTCCCGCAACAACATTGGACTAGAGCAGCAAGGACTAACTTTACCCAGGCGCTCAAATTAAACAACCCACATAGTCCACTCAGACTACTTTCATACCTTGTCAAACACCCTACTGCAATGGGTCCGCATAAAAACTCCCCTCATTTCAAACATATCCTCTGAACTATCCGCCATATGGGATGGACCATAGAGAACATGGGTACTATACAGGGAAGGGGACGACCCAGCCCCAATTCAAATTAAGAAACCCAGAAAACCACCCCCAGAGAGATATGCTCGCAACAACCCCAAACATAGCTAGGATAGAATACCTAGATATGTTGGACATTCCCTATGATTTAACCACACAGAAGGCAATGTGGAAAATGACTCACCACCCACTCCTACAGCCGAGGATAAGAGCAAACGCCTGGCGCCGTCTGAGAAGGACCTATAAGATGGCGGACCGCTCCAACTCCCTTCACAAAACATGTGCAGTATGTGGAGGGGAGGGATCCCTACATCACCGCCTAGAAACATGCCCCCCAACCAAAGCTATATGGCAGGAAGTCACACGCCTGCTTAAGATCCAAAACGAACAGGAATTCTTAATATCAAAGAGCATCTTCGCGCTCCAGATCGAGTCACCAATCCCATCTACCCTCCGTTCCCTAATAATACTCATTGCAATGTGGGCAATCCACACAATTGCATTAGATGCGTTCAAGGGCACGGTCCCAACCATTCATGGGGTTATTAACAGATTCCATGTCCACTTACTGGAGCACGTCCAAGCCTGGCTCTATGGATATATGAGACCAAGGCAAAAAGCGCTCATAGAATCATGGTTTCCACTCTGGTTCCTCCACACAGACCCTTTCCTTCACACCTGCTCCATAGTGGGGGAAACCCCCTCGGAATAGCGCACCAACCCCCCCATACCTGGCAGTCCACTGGCAACAGGGGTAACTTGAGTACCCTGAGGTGCCCAATTTTATATTTGTCAGTTATTTCCTTAGTTTTATGTATATTCAGTAATGTCCGTCCCCTGGTCAGCGTACCTCAGTTAAATAAAAACATGTCCCGCATCTTAGTATCTGTTGATCTCCCTGGGACAAGACTTTCACTTTCCATAGGGAGAATCCAAATAGAGCTCCCCTCAAGCCTTATCCAAGGCTCAAATCTTGGTCCCTTCTGAAATATCTGTCTGGTGATTGTTGAAGTACTTGTGGTGTACAATTGTTTAAATTTTGTGTTATTTAATCATATTCCTTTGACTAATGCATTCTATCCAAGACTCAGAAAAGTATATCTGATAGTTAGTCAAGATTTGAGCCAGCTTAGTTTGGATCAAAAAACCACATGGGTCTACATATTGAGGAGAGCCTTGGCAATGTGCCAAAAGTTCTTCCAGTATTGAGTTACTTTGTAGTTGGAGTTGAGCATAAAAAACTGCCTAGCAGTGACACAATGAACTAGTAATGACTGGGACTTGGCCATCAATTGGTCCTTAAATTCTGACCATAATCCAGTACAGAATACACAGCGTCAAGAGGGTAACTTACCTTGAGTGTGGTAGCAAGGCTGTAAGAGTGTCACGGGCAACCTGGAATGATTCTTGGGCCATTCCAAGTCTTGTTTTTTTATAGGATGTGCTGGATCCCTAATTTACTAATTGGCTCCACGGCGCAAAAGAGCTTGGTATTGATAGTCCAGCAGTAGACAGCCTTGTACTCAGGAAGGCGCGCCAAAGCCATGGGGCCAGGTAGGATGCATACACATTTGATGGAGTTGTGAGAGTAGATCATCAAAGAAGTTGAGTCAAGATAGCGCGATTTCCGTCCAGGAGCTAGCTGGGAATGGACTACAACAGCGTGCTTGAGGTGCATGAGATAATCTGGGCCTCAGGTATGAGATGGCCCTAATCTGTGCCAAGGATAAACAACTTGTATTGTTAAGAGCATGTCTGTAACGCTTCAGTTCCAGTAGAGGTGAGGGCGATGGCCCACCCCTGCTATGGAACACACCGCTGAATAAAAGGTAAATAAAGCGCCACCTAGAAGGACTGTTCACAGAAAGCCTCAAGCAAGGAGGGCGAAAGTTTGGCTAAATGGACCTGGTAGAGGTCAAAAACAAAGCTAAACATGTGCGCATAAAATACTTAAAACGACTAGTTATTTTTAATAAACTAGTTGACCAATGAGAAAAGTTGGTCTTGCAGAATCATTATTTTCCATAGTGGGGTGAGCTTTCAATCAGTGGAAGTGGTGCTAATCATAGGCAAACCAATAGGCGCATGCTATCATTGGCCAGGGTCCTGTAACTTGAGATTGTATGAACTTGAGTTATAGATTGCAAATTGACTTGTCCCAACTTAGTAATTTTTAAAAAGAGAGCTGGCTCTAAATCCCTGTTCTTCCAGTAACTTTAATGAACTGTCTGAGTTGAGAATGTAGATAGTGCTTTTTAACGCCTGGGTTGTAACTCCATGCCAAGCATCACGCACATCTCCAGATCAACCTGGGAATATTTCACCTGTACCCAGCGTTGTCCCAGGGTATGTTTCAAGTCAGAAGGCCTTGCAGCTTGACCTTTTTGGTCTCCTGACGTCCAGCCTTGTCCTTGCAGTCTGTACCCTCAATTATGTCATGTACTCATGACAAATAAGTTGTATAACTTCAGGTGACCATATGTTCCTCCAGAAAATAGGCAAGAGAACACAGTATTTGGCGCAGCGCTGGGTTGAGAAACTCAAATCTCATTACCTCATGATGTTGATCATTTTCAATAGGCCTTCTCATTGATCCTGATCCTTAAACTGATGCATGGTGCGGGATAAGTTGGTGAGGGCGTCATATTTAATCTTAGAATGATTTGTGGGGCAAAAGTCTGTCTTCACAGCGCGGTAGGTCTCAGTGAACTTCTCTCCAACTCTGACAATGGGAGCTAACTCAATATTGTCGAGGCAAAGTCAGATTGGTGGTTTATCTTAATGAAATCCGCGAGGCACAGCTTGTCTGAGCCAACAATTTTGTTCACAACTTTGGGAACAAATCCCAGTTCAGATGAATTCTCAGGGGGCGGTGCCTTAGTGATTGGCACAAATTGCCTGCTTTTCCTTGATAAGTTCTTGACTTTTGATAAAAATTATTTTCTTTGCTTTGGATTGCAGGCTACTCAGATTAATTTTGGGCTCTGGTTTGATGGCCTGGCGCTATTCCAAGCCTAGAACTGAACCAGGTAATTTATATGCTTTTTTTCAGAAATGTCTGGCCCAATTTTCAAGAGGGGCATTAAAATTCTGGGTGACAGACTCGCCAGTGAGGAGTCATCAATATTGTGGCTGCTTGAGCAAAGGTAAGTCCCAGGCATCTTGTTTAGCTCTTTTGGAATTTTGAAGCACTGGGTATTCAGCGCATCCATGGGGCTCTCAAAGTTGGATTCCATTTTTGAGTTCAGAAACAAGCTCTCAACTTGTCCCAATTCTATTAATTCAATAGTTCTGTCTGTGCTTTTTGGCCTAGTTTAATTTGTCGTTTGGCACTTTTGGGTCCAAACTTCCAACTAAATTCATTTTCTGTTCTGAAACAGCAGAGTGGAAAATTATATAAAAAAATATGGAATTGTTTTATATTCTTTCGGGGAAGGTCAACCAGGGGACGTGTACTTCCTTTAAAGTGAGGATAAAATAACTAAATGTGAAAATCAAAGACACTCCAGAGGGTTTGAAGCCCCTCTTGTTGTCTCCAGGGCCACCAAGTTTAAGATGGTAGGGGAGTTTATGCTGGCTTATCTTGGATGCAGCATGAGTGAAGGAAAGAATCAATCTTTAGGAACCATATGGGGAACCATGTATTGATTGTCCTTCTGTTACGTGGGGTCATGTTTCCAAACAACCATGCTTGGAAATGTTCCAATATATGGTAGTAAAACAATTGATGGCTTCTTGAATTGTAGGCGTTGCTCCTGTAAACAATTCCAGTACTATCATATGGATTGTCCATAGTGTTATTGCTACTAATAACCCCCGGAGGGATGGATAGGTGACACCATGTTTAGAGCGAACATGTTCATAGCCAGACGGAATGACTGTTCACTGTCTTGGCGAATAGGCGCATGACCTCTTTCCATATAGATACTGATGTTGGAAATTGTTTTAAACGGTGTACTAGGCTTCCATATTGACCTTTTATTGTAAATTAGTAATAGGCTGTATTTGACTGTTCTGCTGTGCGTTATACTCTCCTCATACATCTCTACACATGCGCTCTTATCCTGGGTTGAAGTAGTGAGTGATGTGTGTATCTCCAGACTCCTCTTTGAGTCTCCAGGTTGTATGGTTTATCCATATGATCCAGGTAATCAATCCTGGCTATAATACTCAGATTTATGCATATTATGTTATCTGTGACTATTTGGCCATTAATTTCCTGTCTGTGAGTTAGCCTTGGGAGTACTCTGTGACTGATCTGACCATATATGTGAATTTTCCACTCTGCTCTTCTCATGGCTAGAAGTATTTATTTGAAACATGAAGGAGTGCCATGTTGTCCTAGAGCTGTAGGAGAGACGCCAGATACTTGATTAATGTGTTTGGGTGTTCTGGGTTTCTTAATTGAAGTGTTTGTGTAAAATTATGTCTTGATGTTCTGGCCCAATTTATAATTGGAAGATCTGGGCTAGTCATCTGAGCTATCCAGGATCCTATTATATGAGTCGCTTGCTCTACATAATTAGCCCTATACCTCCATTCCTCCTAGGGCCAAATAGGGTTTCAAGGCGTACAGGGGGATTGTGGTTGAAACAAAGCCATCCCTGTCTTAAGGCGTAAATTGTATTGAAAATGGCCGGCGAGAAAGCAATTGCATGGGCCACAAACCATATTATTTATAGTATCATAAAGTTGGTTACTGCGACTCTTCCTGTTACCTATTTGGTGTTCATTTTAAAGAGACAATGTGTCTTGTTATTTTATCTAGAAGTTTATTTTCCATCAGTAAGTTGGCGTAACTTCCTGCTTCCAACCATACCCCCAAGTGACGGACAGGTCCAGCTGCTGTCTTGGTAGTGAAGGGAAGTTTTAAAGGGGTAATTGCTGATCTTCGCCTTCTATGTCTGGTAGGGAGAATTGATGTTGTATTGGTTTGTTGACCCAGGGTAAATAGCGTCCAATGAGTCTGATATTTCACCAGAAGTATGATTTCCGTTTTCTCAGTGGTAAGTGATGCTTTGCTTATGGCTGAATATTATTGTACTATCTCCTCAATTCTGCAAGCATCCTGGTTGTTGGATATACCCACCATGCAGTCGACAGCAAAAGCCATCATTTTGACTGGTGGTTGGCCCTTGGAATTGATTCCACTGAGTTTGTGTTTTTATTCCGGATTAGGGGATCCAGACTAAAATTTTATAGTAGAGGGCTTAAAGGGTCCCCTTGTTTGAGTCCTCTCTGTGGAAAAACTGGGTTAGTTAAGAAACCTGCTCCACGCACAGTCATGGTGGCTGACTCTGTGAACAACATCACCCAGTTTATGAACCTATTGGAGGTTTGAATTAATGAAGGCAGGCCATGAGATAGGTCCAGTTCACCCTGTTGTATGCCTTCTGTTGATCTAAAAAGACAAGAGCTCCAGAGGTTTTGGACTGGCAGACATTTGCAACTGTGTGAATATTGTCCCATATGGGTCTTCTTGGAACAAATACATATTATGAGGGGGATATTGCATCAGTTGCAATTTCTCCTAGTCGTTTGGCCATAATTTTTGTGAATATTTTAGTATCAGTGTTGGTTAGAGAAATTGGGCGCCAATTGTATAGGTTTAGTCTATCTCCTTTTTAGAATAGAGTGACAGTGTAAGCTTCTTTTCCTCTAGGTAGGAGGCATGTTTCCATAATTCACTTGTTCATGGAAGCTAAAAGAATATTAGTTATGTTAGTAAAATATTTTATATAAAATTTATAGGGAATCCCATCAGGTCCAGGGCATTTCCCTCTTGGTGCACCGCATACTACTTCCCATAATTCCTCACACAATATTAGGTTAACTAAATTGTTATTTTGGACCACGGTGTCAATATGTGCACTTGTGAGAAATTTTTTGATTTTTGCTGGTTTGACTGGTTCAGATTTATATAAATTTTTATATAACCTGTGTACTTCAGTCATGACTTCTTTAGGTGTTTCTGCTGAAGATTTGTCCAGTCATCAGACCTGTGTTCAGGCTATCATATTTTTTCAGGCGTAAAACTGATGGAAAAAATAGCTCAAACAAGTTTCTCTATTTTTAGATTTTTTGCTCTATATAAACCCCAATGCAGTGTTGGAGTTCAAATATCAGCATGTTTAGAAAAGCAGAAACCTCTCCCCATTTGCGTCCCCATCCAGGACTATATCTTATACTTGGGAAATTATTTTCCAGGTAAATAATTTCTGCCATGGTGTGCTTGATAATGGCTAAAGCTGACCTGTATCTTCTTGATGTTGTGTGTTTAATCTGTTGAGTTGTTAGATTTTTAAAACTTTCCCAGGTAGTTAATGGGTCCAAAAAGAAAGGTATTTATAAATCCTGTGTTGAGGATATTTCCTCCATCCAGGATAGAAATTCTGAGTCAGCTAAACTTTCTGAGTGTATTCTGCACCACCTGGGTGCTTGGGTAGTTGTTTCCACTGGTTTGTAAGACACTGAAACAAGCCTATGGTTGGACAATTCAATCTTTGCAGTTTAAAAATTTTTGAATTTGGTGACAGAAAATTATTGGTGCGAGTATTAGGTCTATCCTCGACATAGAGACAAGTGCACCATTGTGTACATGTGGGCATGTCATGTTTTTTAAAAAGGGGTGAATTTTTAGGTGGTGAATCATATAGTCCCAGGGTGGCCTTTAGCACGTAAAGTTCTACTTGCCCTTGTGATGCCTCCGTTGTGTGTGGCCATCAGTCAGTATCTGGGTTAATTCAGCTTTTCATGTCTCCCATGACAAAAGTGTTTGATGGAAAACAGAGTTGTGTTTGAGCTGTTAAAAACTCTCATCAGTCCGGTGCATAGTTTGGTGCATACACACTGGCTATGGTGAGCTCTTCTTTGTGCCATGAAAAGTTAACAGCTAGTATGTGGCATCCAGGAACCATTTTTAATTAATGGTTATAAAGTTTTGGCTTGAGTGTACTAACACCCCACAGTGTTGTGACCAAAACAATATTGTTGGGAGGAGCATGTTTTCCATGCCTCCTCCTTTCCCTGTGGACAGTGGGTTTCCTGCACCACCAGGATATCCACAGGTGGGTTTCGCAGAAGACTCAACTTCTTGGCCTGGGACATTAAGACCTTGAGTCCCACTATGTTCAGCATCCCTATCTCTACTGAGGCGCCCGATGCGCCTCAGAAGTGGGTAGCAGGGCCCCCCTGGACCTACTCCCTCACTCTCATTACACCCATTGCACCTCTTCTGCGGAGAGCATAACTATAAGTAGGAGTTGGGATGTATTCTGCCCCTTTCATTACTACTATTTTTGCTCCTCTCTTGCCTTTTCTGGTTTTCAAATTTATCATTGCTGTGCACTTGTGCGCTCTTATTGGACACATTATTTTCTTGTGCATTCCATTATTGATTTTCCTTCCCAATTGGATTATGTTCCAAAATTTTGGGGGTGCGCTGAACCCCTGTTTTGCCGCATTTATTTCCAAATTAAGTTCCGCTGAATCCATTCTGTTTGGATTGGTTGTTTGATTTTCTGCGGGATTTGATTGGCTCATTGTTTCAAGTTCATCCATGTCTGCCTGGATCTGTTCTGGCAAGATGGATGATTCTGCCAATGCCTTTGCTTTAGCTGCAGCCAGCTTGTGAGTTTGTTTTGCCATTTTTCATTCTTTCAGGGAAATTGGGTCAATTGTTTTATATTGCCCAAGTTCTCCCATTTGAAATGCTTGTGTGGTATCTGTGATTTTAACATACTCTAAGTCTTCTTGGCCCATTTCTTTCTCACAGAATTCCATTTCTCTTAGGCCTTCTTTTATGGGACAACCATAATTCTTGTGCCTAAAGGCATGAAAGTGGTTGCATATGGGTGATGCACTCTCCACTGTTTCATAAAGTAGCTGGAAGCTTTTCCCATAAATAGTAAAGGATGAGATGTGGGGGATTTGTGATATCATCCTCTATCTCCTGGTTCAGGGAAATGATTGTAATTGCCTTCCCAGTGCTAAGGATCAGCATCAGCTGGAAACTTTGCATTTTGAGTAGTTCTATTCCTCCATAGTCTTACAAGCCTTCTTGGAGATGCCATTCAACTACTATGTGCTTCCAGTGTAGTCAGTGTTAGTCAAAAATTATGAAATTGTCTTTAAATTCTGTCCAATGTGTGTATTTGGTTGATACCAAATGCTGACTGTCAGTATTTCACTGAATTCGCATATCTCCAAAAATCCCTTCCTCAATTCCCCTGACATCATTGGAAGGAGCGAGCAATCTATCACAATCTATCAAAGTTAATGATCAATCAGATCCCAATCAACTGATTGAAGATTCAATTGCAAGAGATTGATTCACTCTGATAGATTCTGAACCGTAAAAAAACCTATAAATATTTCCTCTTTTTGAAAATAAAAATTAGGTTGAGTTTAGCCTGTATTTTCTTATTTACTTCATTGCATTTTTGGAGAATCCGCCCAGTGTAACTTCAAGATACAACCTGCCCCATTGGAAGTGTAATTCAAAACTTCCAGACTGGTGCTCACTACAGGGGGCACTCTGAGTTACGCACTAGTGACAATGTCTATTACTACTATGGATTATCATTTTTTGCCTGACGAGGCCTAAGATCAAGAACAAGGCAGTATTTTACGATGGGTCCCTTCAATTGAAGCCCAAATCCCAAGATTACCCTCCACTTTGGTTTTTGGGTCAACTTGGAATTCTATAATCCTAACTTAAGTTTTGCCTCAGACTTTCAAATGCCACCTGAGGCCTTACAAATTATCATCAATCAATTACTTGAAGGGGCTCTAATCCCTGGAATATGTTCTACCTGATTTTAATTAGATGCAGTACCTTCTATATTGCGAGAAGTGCTGCAAACATCTCAAATGCCACGGATT